>RJWJ010002466.1:0-85773 GCA_004363605.1 Indri indri
GTACAGTTCTTTTTATTATTATAATTATTTCAGAATATTATGGGGTACAAACGTTTTGGTTACATAAATTGCTTTTTTAAATTTCTGAATATTACGGGGTACAAATGCTTTGGCTACATGTATTGCCTCTGCATCACCTGAGTCAGAGCCACAAGTGTGCCCAACTCCCAGACAGCATGCACCATACCCTTTAGGCGTGAATTTACCCATCCACTCCTTCCCCTTCCTCCCCCTCCTGCCTGCCTGACACCCAATGAATGTTACTTCCATATGTTCACATGAGTGCAGATCAATAGTACCAATTTAATGGTGAGTACATGCGGTGATTGTTTTTCCATTCTCGTGATACTTCACTTAGAAGAATTGTCTCCAGCTCGATCCAGGATAATACAAGGCAGTATGGAGAAACCTCAAAAAACTAAAAGTAGAACTGCCATTTGATCCAGCAATCCCACTACTGGGTGTTTACTCAAAGGAAAAAAAACATTTTTTGAAAAGACACCTGCACTCGAATGTTCATAGCAGCACAATTCACAATTGCAAAGATGTGGAAACAACCCAAGTGCCCATCAATACACCAGTGGATTAATAAGATGTGGTATGTGTATACCATGAAGTTCTATTCAGCCGTAAAAAATGGTGGATAGTTCTTTAACCTTTCTGTGCCTCAGTTTTCTCACCAATACAATGATGATAATAGTAGTACTTGTGGCATAGGGATTTTACAAAGAGCTAATATTTGTAAAATGTAAGATTTTTCAAAGGTAACAAGTGTTAAATAAGTAAACTGGGTTTAGAGGCAAACACGCAAGTTAATACTGTAGTTATGATGTTTTACAGATCAGTAAATGTGGACAAATCATGTAACTTCTCTGAAAACTCATGCATTTATCATTTCTTTATGGTGAAAACATTCAAAATCCTCTCTTCTAGCTAATTTGTAATATACAGTATTGTTAGTCATAGTCGCCCTACTGTGCAATAGAACACCAGAACTTATTCCTCCTATTTAACTGTAACTTTGTACCCACTGACCAACCTCTTCTAATCTTTCCTTCTTCCTCCCCTCCCCTGTCTCTGGTAGCCACTGTTCTAATCTCTGTTTCTATGTCAACTTTTTTTTTTAAGGTTCCACACATGAGTGAGATTGTGTGGTATTTGTCTTTCTGTGTCTGGCTTATTTCACTTAACATGATGCCCTTCAGATTCATTCACATTGTCTCAAATGGCAGGATTTTTTTCTTTTTGTTAGCTGAATAGTATTCCATTGTGTTTATATACCACATATTCTTTATCCATTCATCCATTGATGGATATGTAGGTTGATTCCATGTCTCGGCTATTGTGAATAGTGCTATAATAATCCCATGTTTATTACAGCACTACCCACATACTGATATTAGATATCTCTTCAATATACTGATTTCATTCCCTTTGGCTATATTAATGTATCCAGTAGTGGGATAGCTAGATCATATGGTAGTTCTATTTTTAATATTTTGAGCACCTCCATACTGTTTTCCATAATGTTTGTACTACTTTACAATCCCATCAACAGTGTGCAAGTGTTCCCTTTTCTCTACATCTGCACCAACACTTGTTTTCTTTTGTGTTCCTCATTTTATTAGAAACCTAATCATTCTTATTAGACGCCTTTATCATTCTCAAAGTATATTTAGATATATCTCTAGGAATTGGAGGTATGTTAGTTATGGAGGGAAAATATTTATAATAATAAATCTCTCTTTCTGTCTCTGTCTCTCTCTCTCATCTACCTGTCATAGATTTATAGCTACCATTCTATCTAGAACATGTGTAGACAAATTAGAGCCCGTAGGCCAAATCTACCTGGTGCCTTTTTTGTGTGAATATAGTTTTATTAAAACACAGCTGTGCCCATTCATTTATTATTCATATTGTCTGTGGCTGGCAGAGTGGAGTAGTAACAGCAGAGACCATATAACCTTCAATGTCCCAAATATGTACTATCTAAATAGCAAATTTAGGAAAAACTTGTCAGCCCCTCATCATATACTTTTCTCACTTTTATCTAATCCTCAATTTTCCACAAGACATGTCATCATTTCTCTTGTCTTACTTTCAGGGTTAGTTCTCCTGGCCTACGTTCTTCCCCTTGTTACTCGTTTACTGCCAAACTTGGCTTGCCAGTGGCTGTGTTTCAGTTTCCTTACCTTGATTTTTTTGGGTTGTCAGTAATAACTATGTGTCATATCCCTTTTAAAGTTAAAAACAAAGATCCTAACTTTCCAGGAAGCCTTTTAAGATTAATGCGAAATGGCTGTGCTGCTTATGTAGGAGCCTCAAAACGCATTCTGTCAGAGTGCCAAACCAGTAGTTAGAAGTGCTGGGAATACTCCTGTGATTGTAGAATTCAAGTTACCTTGTGTTTTTGCACTGATATGTCTTAATTTCAAATTGGATAAACTGTCAATTGTATTTAAGTGAAGTTCAGATTCACAAAGCTGAAACTGTCTTTGACTCCCCCATCCCTTCTCTATCTTATTTTACTTGAAACCACCACAAAGCTGGAATTGTGAATTTTCTACTTGAGTTTTTAAAAGCAAAAGTTGAGTTGGCAGTGATGTTAAAATTTATTGGCCCACTTCAGTAAAAAAACAAAATCTACAGATGGACTTATAATATTTCACTTTTATTCTTATTCTACATAGCTGGACTTCTGCTTAAGTAGGAGGTGTGGAAATTAATTATTTTCTTCCCATGTGTACCATGCTCTAGTGGTTTCTGTCACAAATCAACATATTGTGTGGTTTTATAACCAGAATTCTGCCTTCAAGAAAGCCTCATTAAGTGGACAATATCACCACTGAACTTGGTGGTTGGCTCATTTTAATCATGTGATTCACTCTCTCTCTCATCAGTATTGAGATAGGGCAAGGGCAGTCTTTCATTAATTGTATTTATAAAATGGTAGAATTCAAAATGAAGAAAGGAAGCACAGAAATTTCAAGGAAAAGGAAACTTAAAGATCATTAATTCAACCCCGTAATTTGCAATGAAGAAAATGAGTGCGAGAGTTTGAGATTATTGTCTAGGGTCCCATAGGTAGTTTGGGGCAAGGCTGGTAGTAGAGTTCACTGAGGTTTAGTGACTTTCCCACTATGCTTTGTTATTGCTCTCATCAGCCAGTAAAACAAAATCCAGTCAGCAGTAATGAAGTAGACTCAATGCCAAAGAACTCATGTGTATGTACTAGACTTCAATTCAGAACCCTAACTATGTAATTCTGCAACTTAAAATCATCTAATGGACAAGTGGGTAGGGGTGGGGGAGAGCAAGATGATTGAATAGTAACCTCCAGGGATTGGCCCTGAGTACAATCACCAAATTCAACAACTATTCACTCAAACAAACACTTTCAGGAGATCCAAAAATCAGGCGAGCAATCATACTACCTGGTTTTAACATTACATCAAAGAAAGAGGCACTGAAGAGGGCAGAAAAGACAATCTTTCATTGACTATGCCACCCCTTCCCCACCCCTCAGCAGTGCCCCATCAGCACACCAAGTGGTGAGAGAATCTGTGCACCTGGGGGAGGGAGACAGTGGCATAATTTTGAGATTTTTGCATTGAAATCTAGGGCTGCCCTGGCACAGGGGAACACAGCACATGGGCAGAATTCTTTTGGTGCCCACCAAGGGAGTATTGAGACCAGCCCAGCTAGAAAGAAATCCTGTGCCCAGAAACTCAAGTTCTGGCTAGCTCTACCACTGGCTGACAAAAAGCAGCCTGGGGCCTGGACTAAATTCATAAGGCAGTAGGGCCACAAAGGCTGCAGTCCTTGGGCAATTCTGGTGGGTGTGCTGGCACAGAGCCAGTGGACTTGGGGTGCACATGGCCCAGTGAAAAACCAGTGGTGGTGGCCAAGCCAGTGCCTGTGTCACACCCTCTCCCCCTCAACTACAGGCAGTGTGGCTCAGGGATCTTTTCCACTTGGGGAAAGAAAAGGGAAGAGTTCAGGGAACTTTCCTTTGCAACTTGCGTACCAGCTCAGGCACAGTGAAATAAAGTACCAGGCAGACTCCCAAGGCCCCTGAGTCTAAGCCTTAGTTCCTGAAAAGCATTTCTGGACCCAACCTGGGCCAGAAGGAAACATGCTGCCCTGAAGGGAAGGACCCAGTCCTGTCAGGATTCACCACCTGTTGACTAAAGAGCCCTTGGGCTTTGAATAGACATCAAAGGTAGTCAGACAACAGTTATCACAGTCTTTGAGTAAGCTGGACTGGCTCCAGGTGTGAACTGGTGCTGGTGGCCAAGAGAGAGTACCCAAGTCACTCCTTCCCACAACTCCAGCAGCTCAGCACAGTCACTCCTTTCCCAACTCCAGCAGCCCAGCACAGTAAGGAAAGAGAGTGAGAGTCCTTGCTTGGCAATCCATGGAATTTTCCCGTATCTTACTCAAGTCCACCAAGGCAGTACCACCAGGTGACTGCAAGAGTCATCACTGTGCTGATACAGCGGCAGTAACCAAAGATGTAGGTGATAGCACTTAATTCCCTTCAAATAGCTGGAAAGCCTTCTCAAGAAAAATGAGTTCAAACAAGCTCAGACTGTGAAGATTAAAACAAATACCTAATTATTCAATGCCCAGACATTGATGGACATCCACGAGCATCAAGAACACCCAGGAAAATATCACCTCACCAAACTAACTAAATAAGGCACCAGTGACCAGTACTGGAGAGATGGAGGTATGTGATCTTTCTGGCAAAGAATTCAAAATAGCTCTCCTGAGGAAGGTCAAGGAACTTCAAGACAACACAGAGAAGGAATTCAGAAGGCTATCAGAGAAATTAACAAAGAGATTGAAATAATAAAAGAAAATCAAGCAGAAATTCTGGAGCTTAAGAATTCAATTGATAAAATGAGAAACAAAAAGTTGTTTTTTTAAAAAGATAAACAAAATTGAAACATCTTTAGCCAGACTAAGAAAAAAAGAAGACCCAAATAAATGAAATCAGAGATGAAAAAGGAGTCATTAAAACTGAAACTGCAGAAATTATTAGATCATTAGAGACTCCCATGAGCAGCTATATGCCAATAAATTGGAAAATCTAGAAAATATGGATAAATTCCCAGACATATATAACCTACAAAGATTGAGTCAGGAGGAAATCCAAAACCTGAAAAAAACAATAACCAGTAACAAGATAAAGATAGTAATAAAAAGTCTCCCTTAAAGAAAAGCCCAGGACCCAATGGCTTCACTGCTGAATTCTACTAAGCATTCAAAGAAGAATTAATATCAATCCTACTTAAACTACTTCAAAAATTAAGGATGAGGGAATTCTCTCAAATTCACCCTATGAGGCCTACAATTCCCTTATACCAAAATCGGATGAAGACACAATATAAAAAGAAAACTATAGGCCAATATCTCTGATGAATACATATGCAAAAATCCTCAACAAAATACTAGCAAACCAAATTCAACAACTTATTGATTTAAATTATTCATCATGATCAAATGGGATTCATCCCAGGGATGCAAGAATAATTCAACATACACTAGTCAATCAATGTGATACATCATATCAACAGAATGAAGGACAAAAAACATAGGATCATTTCAACTGATGCTGGAAAAGTATTCAATAAAATTCAACATCCCTTCATGATAAAAATTCTCAAAAAACTGGGTATAAAAGGAACTTACTTCAACATGATAAAAGTCAGATGACATATGACAGACCCACAGTGACTATCATACTGAATGCAGAAAAACTGAAAGCCTTTCCTCTAAGATCTGGAACAAGACAAGGATACCCACTTTCACCACTATTATTCAACACAGTAGTGGAAGTTCTAGCTAAAGCAATCAGGCAAGAGAAAAAAATAAAGGACATCCAAATTGGAAAGGAAGAAGACAAATTATCCTTATTTTCTTATATCTAGAGAAACCTAAAGACTCCACAAAAAACCTGTTAGAACTGATAAACAAAGTTAGTAAAGTTGCAAGATGCAAAATCAATGTACAAAAATCAGTAGCATTTCTATATGCCAAAAGTAAACAATATAAGAAATCAAGAAAGTAATCACATTTACAATAGGTACAAATAAAATACACAGGAATAAACTTAACCAAAGAAGTGAAAGATTTCTACAATGAAAACTGTAAAACATTAATGAAAGATATTGATGAGGACACACAAAAAATGAAAAGATATTCCATGCTCATGGATTAGAAGACTCAATATTGTTAAAATGTCCATACTACCCAAAGCGGTCTATAGAATCAATGCAATCCCCATCAAAATACCTTAACAGTCTTCACAGAAATATTAAAAAAAAAAAAATCCTAAAATTTATATGGAACCACAAAATATCCAGAATAGCTAAAGCCATTCTGAATAAAAAGAACAAAACTAGAGGTATCACATCACCTAACTTCAAATTATACTACACAGCTGTAGTAAGCAAAACGGTATGGTACTGGCATAAAAACAGACACACAGACCAATGGAACAGGAAAGATAATTCAGAAATAAATCTGCACATTTATAGTGAACTTATCTTTGACAAAGATACCAAGAACATACACTAGGGAAAGGACAGTCCCTTTAATTAATGATGCTGGGAAACCTGAGTATTCATATATACAAGAATGAAACTAGACAATTATCTCTAACCATATACAAAAATCAAATCAATATGGATTAAAGACTTAAACCTAAGACCTGAAACTATAAAACTGCTAAAAAAAAAAACTTGGGGAAAATGCATTAGGACATTGGTCTGGGCAAAGACTTCTTGAGTAATACCCCCAAAGGACAGGAAACCAAAGCAAAACTGGACAAATGAGATCACATCAAGCTAAAAAGCTGCTTCTCAGCAAAAGAAACAATCAACAAAGGGAAGAGACAACTCACAGAATGGGAGAAAATATTTGCAAATAGCCATCTGACAAAGTACTAATAACTAGAATATATAAGGAGCTCCAACAATTCTATAGGAAACAATCAAATTATCTGATTAAAAATGGCAAAGGATCTGAATAGACATTTTTCAGAAGAAGACACACAAATGGCCAACAGGTATATGAAAAAATGCTGAACACCATTAGTTATCAGAGAAATGCAAATGAAAGTTACAATGAGATATCATCTCTCCCCAGTCAAAATGCTGGTGGGGTTGTGGAAAAAGGGGAACCATCATACACTGTTGGTGGGAATGTAAATTAGTGCAACCACTACAGAGAACAGTACGGAGATTCCTCAAAACACTAAAAATAGAGCTCCCATATGACCCAGCAATCCCTCTGCTGGGTATATATATCCAAAGGAGGGGAAGTCAGTGTATAAAAAAGGTATCTGCACTCCCCTGATTATTGCAGCACTATTCACTATAGCCAAGATTTGGAATCAACCTTAAATGTCCATCAACGGATGAGTGGATAAACAAATTGTGGTACATATACACAATGGAATATGACATAGCCACAAAAATAATAAAATCCTGCCATTTGCAACAACATGAATGAAATTGGAGAACACTATGTTAAGTGACACAAGCCATGCACAGAAAGACAAATCTCGCATGTTCTCATTCTTATGTGAGGAGCTAAATATTAAAAACAATTGATTTCATGGAGACAGAGAGTAGAATGATGGTTATAAGAGGCTAGGAAGGGTAGCAGGGGAGGGGAGATAAAGTGGCAATGGTTAATGGGTGCAAAGATATGATTAGTTATATGGAATGAAAAATATTTGATAACACAACAAAAATGACAATAATCAACACTAAGGGTATACTACAAAATAACTAAAAGAGTGGAATTGGAATATTTCTAACATTGAAAAAATGATAAATGCCTGAGGTGATGGATACCCCAATTACCTTGATTTGATTAATTCACATGGTATGCCAGTATCAAAACATTCATGGACCTTATAAAGACATACAACTATTGTATATCCATAATAATTTTAAAAAATCATTTTATGGCCTCCCATAAAGTTCAAACCCTGGTATATACATCCCTTCATGATCTGTCTCTTGACTTACCAGTTTCCTGGATTAAGACCACCTGAAGAGGCACCCTTATTAACATTTCACTAAATATTCTAGGTTCTAGATATCTTCTCCTTGCAGATATTATTTATCTATCTGCCTGGTGTTTTCTTTAGTGAGAGGCAACTGGCTAAGGACACCATCTTTCATGATCAGAAACACATTATTTTTGGGAAGCATTTCCTAAACATCTCCAGATCATTTAGGGATTCCTCTCTATGCTTCCCCTATAGTACCTATTCTGAACACCTCTTTACAGCTCTCATAATGCTATTATAATCATAGATTTTCTGGAATCCTCCATTAATATGAGCACATTGATCATAAAGACTTTCACTTGTTCAATTCTGTATTCCTAATGCCTAACATGCCTGGAGGGCATGAAATACGTTTGCTGAAAGAATAAACATAAATTGACATGTGTTTAAATGATGCTCATATTTATACTTCTCCACATCTTCATTTCCATCTCTATGCTTATAGTTACTGCTTTTTTAGACAACTTTTATCATCATTTCTCTTTCTGGCAGATGAGTATGCAATTCCTTATAATA
Organism: Indri indri; assembly: GCA_004363605.1. Classification (NCBI taxonomy): domain Eukaryota; kingdom Metazoa; phylum Chordata; class Mammalia; order Primates; family Indriidae; genus Indri; species Indri indri. Next base: position 8,606 of record RJWJ010002466.1, read on the forward strand.
AGACAATTCCCAGAAACTTTTTAATTGCTTTTATTTTCAACTATAATTCCCAGGGGCACATAACGAAGACTAAGTCTACGCATCACAAAGTGAAATGGGGATTTGGCAGTCTGACCAGTAATTGCATCAATATAGGTAACCAACCTAAATAAGTTAATTCCTGTAGTAGAGGAGGTAAGTGACTTTAGCATTGCACTTTATATTTATATTTAAGAAACACAAAATTTGTAAAAATTGTGTGGCTATTTCAGATTGAGCTCTCTGTTTAGGACATTTACATAGATCAAATTAAGATGTATTCAAAGATGTGTGTTGAACTTCCACTTCGTATTTTGTGTGCTCCTCGTCTAAACGGTGAGAGTTTTTTTCCTGAAGTATCACCAATGGGAAGAAGGTATTAAAATATGTCCCAGATGAAAGGAGTCCTGTTATAATAGTGGGGAGAGAGGAGTAATAACAAGTAAAAAATTATATTTAAAATCAGATTTATTACTAGTTATAGCTGAAATTATCATGTTACAAGTTATGAAACCATAAATAGTATTAGAAATGTTTTGCTTAGCTTGTTAGATGAATTATGATGAAAATTATATATGTATATAATATCATGTTTTTTAGAAGGAAATAAAATTTTAGACTTCCTAAGTCTATTAATTTCTAGAATTAGAAAACTTTGTTAATGGAAATATAGCAGACATAAGTAGAGTTCCTCATGTAGTAACTTTAAATACATAGTTCTTTTTTAAATGGTCACATAAAAGTTCAAGTTATAATAATATTTTGAGATAACCGGCTAATACCACCAAATATACAAATGTGGCACTTTGTAATGATTAACTTTCATGCCTAGAATGGCAAATACTTAGAAAAATGAAGTGCAAAGAAAAATAAAAATGTAGACTATTATATAGATATTTTTGTGAGAAATAACATATTGCAGTTGCTAAAGAAAACTGGATATTACTTTTGTTCGGAAAGAACTTTTTTTTATTTTTAAGAATGCTCTGGTCAGTGAGAATTGACATCAAAGTGTGTGCATTTTATTTGCTAATCAAAAGTAAAACAGCATCAGGAAAAAGTAAAACAATATATCATGCAAAGTATTTTCTTGCATTTTCAAGACATCTATTCTCTGGCAGTTTCTAGGATATTGATTTATTTTCTCTTGATACATTTTAAGATACGACTTACAAAGGCATAAGACTGCATGAGTTTGGGAACACATGATGATGGTTTCCTTCCAGGTAAGGGACAAGGAGGCCCACCTGTGGATCAGGCCCTCTGGCCAATTTTTCAGGAAAACTCTTCTTCCTTTTTGAAGGAGTCCTTAATGAAACTAGAATCAAGCAACAGGATGTCATATAGTCTTCTCATGATTCTTGACCAGGTCTGGTACAGTGTTTCCCACCCAAAGATCAACAGATGCTGGAGACTAAGTAAAATCTGACATTCAGGGTCAAAGGCATTTACATCCTATAACCAAATTTCAGGTGCATTTTTCTGTACAACTTCTCTAAACTTTCTTTGCAGATCAATAGCAGAACAGTATAGAAAGAAGAATACTCTGGTGGCGAGGAGACATGATTATAGTCCTGCACCTGATAGGAGTAATGATATTGACTAGATGCAAGTCACTGTATTATTGTGACTATAAAATGAGACACAATGTAACATCCTATATGAACTATTAAAGTGCTTGCTTTACATATTAAATTATTAAAGTGCTTGCTTTACATATTTACATATACATGTCAGATTACAGGAGTAATTTGAATCACTCCTGTGATTTTTGTTTCTTGGCATTTTCTTGTTACTCTTCTTAAAATATATTCAGTTTTTTGAAGAATGTATAGTCAGTATAGTAGTTTTACTTTTTCTTCCTTTAACTTTCTCCACAGTACCTAGAAAATCTCTATTCACCCAGAATTTTTTGGTGAATTATAAGTAGTTCAACAAGTATCACAGAAATTCACTGATATTTGGAAGCCATCTGACCCATGTTATTTATAGTCTTACTTTCTTTTATCAGATGTTCATAATAAACCTGGCCTGATTACTCAATGAAAAGATTTCTTTTAATGAATTAATCAATGAAGCAGTCAGGTTTTTCCTATGAAAAAACGCTCATTTATGAAACACACTAACATTATTGGGATTTCCACAAAATTAATTTTTTCTTTTAAGCCGTGGCCATTGTTCCTCAATCCAAGACACCATACCATAATGAGATATGTGGCTTGTGCTGGATACAATTATTGCTTTATATTCCAATGGTTGGAATACCCCAATTGTTCCCAATTCTGTATCTGCACTCTCTCATTTTTTAGAGGTGTCTTTTTCAGCTAGTAATAGCATAAGGCTTTGCCTCTAGAGTAACAACAATATCATGTCAAAGAGGAAAATGGGCTTCGTTGTACCTGTGGTTTGATATAATGGTTGTTAGGCACGGATCCACAGAGAGAAATTTCATATAGCTCAGAGACATTCAGCATCTGCCATAAGCCTTGACCCTCTTCTACCACAGTGTCTATAAGCTGTGGGGGAACATGTTAAGGAAGGATGTCTGATTCCAAGAACCATCACAGCTGTCACTGGGGTTTATTCTATCCACTGGCTGATATGCTTATCATAAAACCACAAACCTTATATCGACTCTTGTTCGGATCTTGACTGTTCCCATTATACAAGAAAGAGTTAGAAAATAAACACTTGTAGCAGTTTCAGCTTAATGCTTTTTAGAATTGTGTTGGCTAGACAGCAAATCAAATATTCCCCTCCCTACTTCTCTCCCTTTCCATTCTTCCATTAAAACAAACACACAAAAATCAAATAAAGCATCAGATCATAGATTTTTGTGGTCACACTGCTAATGCTTGGAACTTTAAAATTGGACCAAAGGAGCAGATATAATTTTCAGCTAGTAGAGATATGTAAATCAGCACAAGCTTATGGGCTGAGACCACCCTCCCTCAAACAAAAGAGTCAAGCCTGGCAGAATTTATGCTCTTGAAAGTAAGAGTTTAAACAACATTGTGACTCTAAGCATCAATGCTGTACTATTGGTATTTATGGCTATGAGATAGAGCATTAGAGATATGCAGGACAAGAAAACTTACAAAGAGAATGGAAATATTTTTTCAACTTATCCACTAGATTAATCACCTCATCTGAGAAAGTCTCTTAACTAAACAGCTTTTTGCATCTCCATGTCTTAATGTCATTAGTAATTCTTATACAATTGCTGTGATCATGTCACTGTCACAAAGGGCTAAGGTTGTGTTCTCCTGGACATCACCCCACTTTGCATTTAACTAGGAAGACCTATGCCCAGAACCATGCAGTGTTCTTTTCACACATTCTAGGAAGGACACTTGGCACAGTGTTACATAATGGAATTCAATATAGAAAATGATATATCACAAGGATAAGTTAGGCCAAAGCTTTTAGGCAAGGTATTATAGTATCTTATCCCATTGCACCTGATTTTCAATAGTTCAGGTATCCTTCATCTCACTCACATTGTCTAAACATGAGGAAAATGATCTGGTTTTGAAACTCTTCCCCAAGCCTCTTCATATCTGCTCTCTGATATTCATACTCTTTTTTGTACTGTTATGAAAGAACTTATCTTAAGCTATTTATTCCAGCTTTCTCAGCTTTCTGGGGCTTGGAAGCTGTTTTGAAATAGCCTTACCTATGGCCACTCCCTCTACTACTACTATCTTAAACTTGGATCTGGCACATATTATAGACTTCACAAAGGAAAAGGTGAACACCTTGATTCCTGTTTCTTGTTCTCTTCTCTGTGCCAGCAGCTCAACTCCCATTATGGTTTTGTTTTGGCCAGGGAGGGAATTATTTCTGGCTTCTGGGGAATCTCTTAAAAGCAATTAACAGATCTCCATTTCTCTGATATTATTGCATCTTACGGTAGAATCTATTAATACCTAAGTACTAATCATTGTTGAGGTCTCAATTCCCTCTTATACCTGTTGATATATTTACCTTAGCTCTCCTTAGAAGTACTATGCTGTCACATCTGTGCTTTCACACTTAAGATTCTCTGAAATGCTATCATAATCAGGGTAAAAGATGTTATTTTAAAATATTTGCTCACTCCCCTTGCCGTTAAACAGATTCTCCTGCTTGTTCAGTTCTCCTGAGACTCTGTGAGCTTCTCTGTGATGTCACACTCTACCTGTCCTGAGCTGACAAGTGACTTCACAACAAAAACCCTATAATGGTAAAACCATCCACTTAAAAACAAACAAACAAACAAAAAACTTTTCATGAGCTATAAGTTCGTTTGTAAAAATAATGCTTTGTTAATGCAGCAATAACAGCAAGTTTCTTCCACCCAAATCTTACTTGCAATACAAAAATGTATTTGTAATGGGTGTTGTCTGTTCCCTGGATTCTGGGGAGTATGGATTCCCCAGGCTTTTCCTCTGTGGACTGTCATTGATCCACTGCTAACCATAAATAAGACTGATGCCAGTCATGTATGCTGAGGGCCCCTGATTCCTAAGTCTGACTGTGTGATACAATTATTAGGGGAACCATATTAAAATGCTTATTCTCGTACCCTGTATTCTACTCCATACCCGATAAATTTGAATCTTGATGGCAGTGATAAAGGGAGCAGTTCTTAGATTAGAAAATTATGTGTTTACATTTTTTGAAACCAATTCTCTCATTCGGTCTACTCTAGTCTTCTAATTTGCATTTGAGAAGTGTTGCTTATTTTGTGTAAAAGTAAAGGAAATTTTGTGGGACAAGATATTAGTCCCTTTGTAAAGTCAAGTAGCTTATCTTTATGCATCCTTTTCATTTTGTAGGACCACACTCTGTCATGAAAGATTTGGTATGTTTGATACGGATACATCAGGTGGTACTTACACTAAAAACATCATTTTGTGATAATTTTCCTACTTTGGACACAGAAATCCGTTTTTTTGCTAAGTATCAGAAGAATATTCATTCATTACAAATTATTATTTAGTGGGAGCCCATTATAAACCAGGTACCATGTAAGTGTTCTGGTCTCTGGTTGTACCTTGAATGATATACTCATTGTCATGTGTGATTAAGAATTAGTAATACAGATACCTCAAAGCAAAAATCACTGGAGTAGTTGAATGAAGCATTGTGCAGAATTTCTTGATATTCAAAGCAGATTAGCAAAGAAAAAGGCATTTTATAAAGTATGAAAATGACTTTTTCCAATAAACATTTCACTGTGATAGTGTCTATGAATGTGATACAACATTTGGGGGTCATGGTACATCACAGAAAATTTCCTGAGAGCTAGATAAGAAAGTCTTAAAAATGTAAAACTGTATTAGGGCATCAAATTATTCACCAGCAGCTGGAGAAAGACATCTTTAAAGCCACAGTTCTACTAGAGAGGATCCCAACCACAGCAGACAGGGCAGTGGATTGGAATGGCAACACCATCTGGGTAGCGGGCATTGTGTTGCAGGTGCCTGCGGTTGCAGGTTGCAAACCTTACCCAAGTACTCTGTCTCCGAAGCATATTCATAATGTAGTCTGGGAGGACTTTAAACCATTGTGATTGTTTTTACTTATATAGTCTTTGCAGCTATTTCTCTATTCTTTTATTAAAACTTCTAGGCCGGGTGCAGTGGCTCACGCCTGTAATCCTAGCATTCTGGGAGGCTGAGGTGGGTGGATCGTTTGAGCTCAGGAGTTCAAGACCAGCCTGAGCAAGAGCGAGACCCCGTCTCTACTAAAAATAGAAAGAAATTATCTGGACAACTAAAAAAATATATATAGAAAAAATTAGCCAGGCATGGTGGCGCATGCCTGCAGTCCCAGCTACTCAGGAGGCTGAGGCCGTAGGATCGCTTGAGCCCAGGAGTTTGAGGTTGCTGTGAGCTAGGCTGACGCCACAGCACTGTAGCCCGGGCAACAGAGTGAGACTCTGTCTCAAAAACAAAAAACAAAAAACAAAAAACTTCTATTTGATCATTGTTTCTAATATGCTTAAATTTGCAATGGATGTCAGTCTCTGGGGTTGGCTAATGGAGTGATTGCCCAGGTTTGTGGGTAGAAGAGTGATACTGTTGAAAGGTAACCAGTCCTTGATTTCACTTCCACTACATGGAGATCCCAGCACAGTAGCTGAAGATACCTTCATTCAAATACAAATTGCTTGAAGGCATGGACTGTGTCAAGTCATTAATGTAACTTATAAGGATAATTTTGTTCATATTAGATTTATTTCTTCTGAATGTCCTAATGCAACCAGACCGATTCCATAAAAATTACACTGAAGACAATAAGAATAAAATTGTGATTATAGAGAAATTTTAAAAACCAGAACACACTAAGAGAAGGAAGAGGGGGATCAATATACTACCATAATCCTGACTGAACTCTTGAGTCTTTACTGATACCCCACTGATGTCTTATTGAGAATAGTCAGTGTTCATTCTAATAATTTTTCGAGAATATTGAATTTGAAGTTTTTCTTGTTTTCATCATCCTTTTGTTTAAGAATTTATTCTCTTGTTTTGAAATATTTTAATAGCCAGCTAATCATCTTTCCTCCTTTTAGTTTGCCACATGGCCTCTAGGATTAAACTTCCTAAAACACCATTTGATTGGGCTTCTTTAAACCACTGGAGACGGGATCTGTAACTCTTCAGTGAAGCCTGCCTGGATCCTCCCTCTATTCGAAAGCATTCTTTCTCTCCTTTAAACATTTTCTGTACCCTTTTAATGGCATTTGATGCAATATTACTTTTATACAGTAATTTCTTTCTATAGCTTGTCTTCTGTACTCTACTGTTCTGTTGATGGCATGTCTGTGTCTGATTCATCTCTAGTTCCCATCAGGCCTCTGGAAAAATGCCAAGCACATAGGAGCATAATGCTTTGCTCAATGAATATTTGTAGGATGATCCAATGGAGAATCGTGGCACTCAGAAAATTTCAGATCCTACAGCCAGTGAAAGCTCTATATAATGGCTTTAGTCAAATAGATCTACCAAATACTTGGAACTCTATGCACTTATACCTAAGATCCTACTATAGCGTTTAGGTGCAACAAATTATAAAGCGTCACACCTGGGATGTTGTCCTGGCTGGGGTGACCAAAGGTTTGCAAAACAATCCAGTAAACTGCTGTCTTGGTTTTATAATCCATGGAATGGAGATAACGTGGTTGTTACCATGGTTGGCCAAGACACCATATGTGAAAATGTCATGAAAAATACTGAGAACTATATAAACATTAGAGGTATTGTCTTATTTTACGAATGTCAGTTACTGAATTGATTAGTTGCTTGTCTGTTTCTTCCACATTTTTACATGTGTAAATATATGGGGAAATAAAAAATGAGGGAAAAATCTACTTAAACAGTGCCCAGACCAAATATTTTAGTATTCTTTACTATGCTTCTAAATATTTAATAGATTATTAGTAGATGCAAACATAGAAGACACTATTTCACATTTGCATGTTAATGAAAAATCATGAATTATACATTATTTGCTATGTGGAGTAGTGGAAACAGTATTCATTTTTTATGGCCATAAAAACTTAGATTGTCTCCTGAAACACACATCAAATCCCCTTCTGTAATAGTGCCAGAAAGATCTGCAAGCTTTTTAAAACCATCTCTAGTGAAATTAGATTTGTTTATGCTGCTTTGCAACATGCTAGTGTGAAAGTTCATTTTAAACGAAATAGTTTTAATAATGTTATTACAGATGTATATTTGGTCAAAACTAAAAAATGGCATTTTAATATGAACGTTTCATTTTAATAAACAGCAGAGGAAGCAAGTTGCCCTGAGTCAGCGGGAAGTGGTTATATACCAGAGAACAGCCTGATTGTGTTAGATTCATCCAGAACACTGAACAGCCCAGAGATGGTCCAAGAAAAAACAATTGGCTTTATTCAAATGATTAGGCTTACTGCAGCTCAATAGTGAGATTCACACATTCTCCTATTATTTCTTGACCTTGTGCCAAAAACTCCCACTTACAGTAATAATTAGAATTGGTGTTTCCAGCGCATGCCTCTATCTTCCTAACAAACAGTAAAAAAATGTGGTGCTTACAAACTATGCAGCTAATGAACATTTTCTTTACTCTGTTTGATTAATACAGCTCAATTTTCCTAACTCTTTTCCATTATACCCAAATATAACTACCTCGTGTCGCTAAATCAGTATAAGGACCATCACTAGTACTGTCAACACTATAATTTTGAAAAAAACAAAAAAACGGTGTTTCATCTGTCTTTCATTAAATTGTAAGAACCTCCTTTTATTTTCCTGGTCAGAGCACATATATAAAGCATCTTTGACCGCTGTCATTCTGAACCCTGTGTATTTTGGGTCCAGTAATGTAGAAACCTGTGAATACCTCAAATATTGAATTGCAAATGTTGAACATAGCATATAGTACAAATTATTGTGCCTGCTGTTTTAATGAGAGGCACAGTTTGTGAGAAGGTCTGGAAGGGCCCATGAAATCTTTGTAGATGTCGATGAAATGTTTCTGTCTACATTGCCAGTCTGAAGCCCTCACCAGGTTTCTCCTTATGCTCAGTCTGCATTTCCACGAAGGGAATGGCTAGAAGAGTCATGTCATATTTATGTGCTTAGTGATTCTTGTAGCACTGTGGTTATTACCACTCACAGAAGCCTAACACACACGTCCAAGGAGTTTACCCTTACTTGGCAGAACCTAATGGGAAATCAAACAGAAATCATTAGGTGTGAAAAACAAACAGGAGAAAAATAATCAAAACTTAAAAAAAAAAAGATTTAATAGAATAAATCTGATTGCTAAACCAAGTGTGACCTGAATTCCTCGTAAGAGGCAGAAGTCAGGATTGGAATCCTAAAACCTAGATGGAAGCCCATAACTCTGCCACTAACTGATTTTACTCTGCCTGAATGAGGCTTCAAGTTGGGGAACTTTGGCACTCTGAATCTTATTTTTCTTATGTATGAAATCGGGAGAACAAAATCCTTACTTCAATCACCTCATAGGTTTGTTGTCAAGAACAAGTGAAGGGGGGTGAATCTTGTGAACTCTGCATGGCTACATGTTGATCATTTTTTGAGTTCATGGCAAGAGCCTGTGGGTAAACCCATCACCTCGCTTCCCTGCTTAAAGCCCTCCCTGGCTTCACATAGCCGTTGGTATCTAGGCTCCTTGGGTGGCCTATGAGGCTCCCCTCAACCTGGGCACTACTGCTCTTTCCAGCATGGTTCAATATGTGTGACAACCACACTGGCCTGGGTATAGGCCAAGATCATTTCTGCTTCAAGACCTTTCATGTGCAGGACCCTCTGAATGGAATGCTCTTTTCCAAGATGCTTATGGGACTAGCTCCTCCTCCTTCTTGCCTAGCTAAATTTTATCTCTGCAATTGGCCTTCCCCAGTCTCTAGCTAAGGTCCTCTCCCGCAGCTCTATCTGGTCTGTCACCTTTCACAATCTGAAATTATCCTCCCGGCTTCTTTGTTTACGTGTTTGTTGTATGGTCCTCACAAAAGGTAAGATCCCTAGAGTAGGACCATTGTTGTCATGTTCATACTTTAAAGTCAGCACCTGGAAAAGTGCCCAGCCCATAGCAGGGGCTCAATAATACTTGTTGACTGACTGATCGGATACAGTTGGCAGTCCATGAGGATAAAATAGCTGGAAGGGCCCAGCTGGTGTTTGAAGACCCTGACTACCGCCTTTTTGTAAATCACCCCAGATGTGTCCCATCCCCTCATACTAGGGCTCCTGACCTCTCCGTATTCAAAATACCCATGTGTCTCCACTCCATCTTCTCTCCCAAGATAAAAATAATAATAATAACAATAGTAATAATAATAATTGATCAGTAATTTGTAGCTAAGTATTTTACATACATGATCTCATATAAATCCTTAGAACATTCCACTTTTGAGTGAACTGAGGATTAGAGAGATTAAATAATTTTGTTTAACACACTGGCTGCCATGTGAATTGTATTTAACTCAGGCTAGTTTTGAGCCTGGGGCCGTGTGAAGCAAAACCCTGCAGTTGGTTGGTGAAAATCTTACTTGCTGATGTTCTTATTGTTAAAATTAATATTGACAATTTAATTCTAAAAACGTGGATTGTGTTGCATATAACATACACACAGAAAACAATAAAGAATAACAAATTAGAAAGGATCATTTTGTTTTTATAAAACGCCATGGCCCCAGGGGAAAAAAATTTTCTAGTGTGACAGTCAATGTGTTAAATTCTCACTGCAAGAAGCAGAGCTTGTCCTCAAATATATGTTGGTTTTATACCCATGCTCTCTCCTGCACCATACTGCTTTCTGTGTAGAAAAACCTTTTCAGGGAAGGACTCATACTCTTACTTCAACACAGCCTGACTCACTTTTTTTCCATACTTTAGAATCCCTTATCCTGGGTGATGAATCGACTGAATTATCAGAGAAATGAATCGGGTAGTTCAAGCTCCTGTTTTCCCATTAAGGTATATATCTTGCCAGGAGCCTTCTGAATACAAAAGACTAACAAGGGGGCCCTCCAGATTGATGATCATAATAATAGTTTACATTTATGGAACACACACTAAGTGTAAAGCATTTGAAGCTTCATGACAATTCTATGCTATACGCACTATTTGTAACCTCATTTTACAAATGAGGAAACTGAGGCACAATAGATTTTAATAACTTGCTCCATGTCACACAGCTAGCAGGTGGTGGAGCTGGGATTCGTACTCCCTAGAATGACTAGGTAGGCAGTGAGCTTAATCACTATATTAAATCTGAGGAGCCCATGATACAGAGGCGAGGGCTAATTTACTTGGCCTATATGTCTACATGTAAAAAATCTAACCTTTATTGGCAACTTGTTTTTCCATGGAACATCTGGTCTAAAATGAGTCCTTAATAATTAAACAATTTTCCATTTTTGGCAATGTTAGTTAATCCCTTAGTCTTGTGATTATTTTTAATATTAGAATGATAAAAAATAGCACAGTCTTGTATAAAAAGCAACCTATTTCTCATTTGATACAGATGAGCCATCAACCAAACAATGTCATTAATCACCTTAATATATCATCACCATCACTTTCTCCAAACTTGTTTCTTTCTTTGTCAATGAGAAATGTATGAAATAAAATACTTGTGCCCTAAGAAATCATGCAAAGAATTCACTGACATTTCCAGATTACATTTTAGAGGGTTTTTTTTGTTGCTGCTGTTAAAATTTCAAATCATATAGATTTAAGTTAAACCCACAATTTCATTAAGCTTCTAGATTAAATAAGGGAAGGTTTTTAAAAGGAGTAGAAATAGTTTTACAAAGACTCCTAAAAGTAAAGGCAGCTTTAATGAGACATTTTTCATTAAAAATGAGACTTTTTTTTTAAAGAAAGTCAACCAAAGGGGAAAATAAGACAAATTTGTGGATCAGGCATTTTAGTAATTAACCACCAAATTTCCAGATGATAAGGCAGAAAGCAAGTTATGTCTTGGAGAAATTGCCCTCTGGAGAGAAAGGAAGAAAAGGATTTTGAGTTTGACAGAACAACCTTGTACCAGCACCGTTTTCTTCTCCTGGTTCAAGGAGTTCTAAGCACCCTTCTGTAAATCATCATCTCACATCTATTTATTATCTTCCAGCTCAGTGCACAATACTATCTGTTACACATGGATACCAGCAATAATACACAGGGGGCTCTGGCGTAAGAGACAGCAAGCTCTGTGCTCATCTGCATTCCGAGTCTCATCCTGCAAGAGGGAGTTTCTGCTCACGCCACAGCCACCACAGTCAGCAATTAAAACAAAGGTATTATGTTTCTAGTATTCATTCCTCTGTACTTTATTCATGCAGTGTGATGTTAGCCATCAGTGCCATATAGATACAGAAAGTGTTTGACTGCGTTAGAGCAGCATAAGGTTGAAGAGATTATTTTTATTTTTTTTTCTTGCTGATACAGTGAGCAATTTAATAGGACTTTGGTAACCTGTATTATAAGATACTTGTATACACAGTAGCACTGTCTCTGTTCAGTGGAGAGCTAAAATAAAATGAATCCCATATCCCTGCCAGAATGCTACAGAAATGTTAGCTGTTATTGCAGAAAAGGAAATCAGACCCAGTGGAACAAAAATTAAGAACTTTAAATGTATGCTATATTGCAGTGATTCTCAAAACAGGCTCTAAGAATCACCTGAAAAGCTTTAAAAAATCCAGACATCCAGAGCCCATCCACCAGAGATTCCGGTTCAATTAGTCTGGGGTGGGTCCCAGGCACTTATATATATTTTTAAAAGCTCCTCAGATAATTCCAATCTGCAGGCAGGATTGAGAATAACTTGCATGGGGGACAAAAATTCAGAGCACAGCTGTTGCTTTAGTACTAGCATGATCGTTTACTTGCAAGACTTTCTATAAGTCCTTCATCTTTGACTTTCTTTGAGGATTTCGTTACCGTAAAGAGTTGTGATAATGATTAATTAAACCTTGTAAGTGAAACTACCTTAATAAGCATAAAATGTTATTATAATATAAAATACAAAGATATTGAAGAAATCTCTGAAATCAAAGAATCCTTAGGTCTGTTGTTAATTCTGGTATTGTTTTTAGACTGAGGATATTCGTCTGACATCAAGCACATCCTTTTACATAACCTTAACCTTAGTTTCCCTACCTGTAAAATGGAAACAATGAATTCAGCCCGTGGCTGGCAGAAAAGAGGAATAAATACCCCTATTTTATAAAAGTATGAGGATTAAAAAACTATTTTTAAGGTACAATTTCAATCTGTTTGAGTTTTGTTCTTCTTCCTCCAAGGTTTCTCTGATTATCAAGTAAGTTAATATATATGAAAGCACATTATAACTGTAATTTATTATCATTATGCTGTTATTATTATGTTTTCATTACACCTCATTTTATTCAGCTGTAAAATGAGGGTATTAAACTAAATCATTCTAGAAACACCTTCAGGGCACTAAAAATCCATGACAACAAGAATTGGACCACCTTTGTAATCATTTGATTCTGGTTCAGTGTGTGTGTGTGTGTGTGTGTGTGTGTAAGTCTCAGAAAGCAGTAATGGAAGGAAGGTTCCCGAGTCGTCTTAGCCTGTTTTTTTAATCACACTTAGTGACTGCATTCTCTCCTCTGGGAGAATTCACGGGTGAATTCTGAAGAGTTCACGAACAAGAATCTCTTTCTGTTCTGGAAGTGTAGGTGCACCTTGACTTCTACTGGTTTTAACTAGGTTGGGTGCTGAGATCTAACTTTGCTTCAAGCCAAAGGCTAAAGGTGCAAGCCCAGTGACTATATGCTACTCTCTAGAAAAGCCCACAGATGCCCAGTTCATGTTGCTATCCTGTCTGACTCACTTAGAAACAGTGAGCCTCATTGAACAGATTCTATGACCAAATTTCAGATGCTAGGATTAGGGGAGGGAAACACATTTCTGAATTTCCGACAGCATTCAAAGGAAGTAACAGGAAAATGCTGCATTCTGTGAGTAGGTATATATTAATACCTGTGTGGCTTCCCTATCTATTGTGTGAATCTTTAAATGTGTCCCCTCTGGGCTCATTTCCTTTAGGATGCTCAATCCTAAAACAACAACAAAATGAAAATAGAAATTAAAAATCTCTTTTTCCACCCAATATTACTTTCTAGATACAGCACTACTTCTCTTCTTGCATTCACAACGAACACACTCAAAGAAATGTCTGTGCCTACTACCTGTATTTCATTTCTTCTGATTCATTCTTAAATCCTCTGTAACCTGGCTTTCTCTCTTTCTTACCTTTGGCCGAGGTCAGCAATGGCCTCCTAGCTATTTGTTTCAAAATGTCGGTTCTTCCCTTATTTTATCTCACTGACCAACATTGTACCTCTAAAACCATTGACTGCTCATCTTATCTCAGACTTTCTCCTCTGTCGGGTTTAAAACACTGATCACTCCTAGTCTTTCTCTGTCCTCTCTGCCCTGTCCTTGGATTTTGCTGGGCCCCTCTCATGCCATTTGGTTCTTACATATTGATTTTCTAGGAACCCACCCCTTCTCCTTTCTTCTGATCACTCGACACTCACTTTGTGGTCAGACTCACTTGCGTGGGAGCAATCACTACCCAGCTCAGGTTCCTTGAGAGCAGCCTTAGTGAGACAACTCGTACACTCTCCTATTTTCTTAGGAAGGACAATCTCTGAGAAGCATGAATAAGCAAAAAGGGAAATGAGTAAGAGAAGGAATAAGAACAAATACAAGGGTATCACTGACTGCAGCTTTATGAGAAACACACTGATTTCTCTCTCACAGTTCACTTCAAAGGCTGTATAAAATCCTTTGTGTACTATATGTCTTCAAATTTAACATATGCAGCATTGAACTCAACATCTTCTTCATCCTTCCATCCCTAATATCTGCTCCTCCCGCAATATTTCATTTTTCTGGGAGTGGTACCTTCTCCAGCCTGCGAACCTCAAGTCAGAAAATGAGTAGTCCTTCTTGCCTTCTCCTTCTGCCTCACCAACCCCATCCTGACAACTAGAGGTCACCTAATTTTAGCCTGTCTTCTATTCTTACCGTTTCCTGCCTTCATTTGGCATTTATTTTTTCATAACTTTTCTTCATTCTTCCAGTCATCATCTGTCCAATCTGTGCTGCAGCATCCAGAATTACCTTTCTTAAATAAATATCTGATCAGGTAATCCCTTTGCATATAAATCTTTAATGACTTATCAATGCTTTCAGGATACGGTTGGAAGTGCCAAGTATAGCATTCAAGGCCCTTCATGACCTGGGCTTGATTGCCACTTCAGTTATAACTTGCTCCATTCCCCTTTTAAACCTTGAGCTTCAGCTACATTGAACTACATAGATTTTCTCCAATGTGTTATGTTTTGTTATTGGATTCTTCCTCTGTACATGCTTTTCACTGCTTGGAATGTCCTCTTCCCTCAACTCCTTCTCCTGGCTTATGCCTATTCATCCTGAAAGACTTGAATCATCTTTCCCAAGAAACATAACCTCACCCCACCCCTTTCCTGCAGTATGGACTCAGCACCCTTGCTGTTTGCTGTCTTTAAATTCTGACATTGCACTTACTACCTACTCTATTATGAAACTGTGATTTCAAAAAACATAAATGTGATGTTTAATTTTACGTGTACTTGACTGGGCTAAAGGGTGCCCAGATAGCTGGCAAAGCATTATTTCTGAGTGGTATGGAAGAGACTAGCATTTGATTTGGTAGACTGAGTAAAGGACATCTGCCCTCATCAATGTGGGTAGGCATCATCCAATCCATTCAGGGCCTGAAGAGAATAAAACAGAGGGAGAAAGGGGGAATTCTCTCTCTCTCTCTCTCTCTTGGTTTGCACTAAGACACCCATGTTCTGCCCTCAGACAGTAGAGTTCCTGGTTCTTCAGATGTGGACTGAATTATGCCCCCAACTTTCCTGATTTCTCCAGCCAGCAGGCAGAAGACTGTGGGACTTCTTGGCCTCCATAATTGTGTGAGACAATTCTCATAATAAATCTCATATACATATATCTTCTATTGGTTCTGTTTCTCTGGAGACCTCTACGCTACAATAAGTCTTGGAGATTTTCTATGTGTTGGCACTGCCTATCCAAACTAGCCAAATCTTGGATGCTGGGCAGGATTAAGCAAGCTAGTGCCCATGGATAAATCAGACTATTCTAACAACAACAACAACAACAACAACAAAAGGAGATAGCAGATGTTTATCAAGTGCTCAACTTGTGTCAGGCATAGTGCTAAGTATTTTACCTGAATAACCTTAATTAATTATCAAAAAATTAGTTTTTGGTTATGGTATTGGTGTTCCTTTTTTAGACCTGGGATATAGCACAGGAAGGTGTCTCTGTGACCGGGATCCGAGTTCCTTTCTAGCATTCCCTGCTGCTGTTCCAGGACTCTTCTTCCCACTAAGAGCTAACATTTCTTGTGCTTTTACTATGTTGAACCAGGCACTGAGCTAAGCCTATTAATCTTCACAATAACCTGATGTGAAAAACACTATTTTAGTCCTATGATACAGACAAGAAAACTATAGCACAGAGAGGTAGAGTAACTTTACCTGGATAATATTTATAGTAAGTGCTAGAACTGGCATTTTGTCACAGACCCCAGACTCGAGAGTCTACACACTCCTCAATATATCATTTCTGCAGCCAGATGATATTGTGGTTAAAACACAAGGAAATATAGGAATTCAGAAACCTGGCTTCTAATCCCTGCTCATTTTTATCAAGCTACAGATTCTTGCCTTGGTCACTGGGACTGTTTTCCAATCTTTGAAAAGGGTGGAGTTTAGTTTCGATGTTCACTATGGTTTCTTCTGATTTATATTAATATTTTGGTGACTCTATCACAAGTGTTGAACTGAGTTTTGCAAGTTCAATGGGAAAGGGAATCAGTGTATTATTTTTTAACTGATAAAAACCTACTTGCAAAAGGCAAAAAAAAAAAGCCATCTACCAGAAAAGTGACTGGGCAAGTACAGAGCTGTGCATCTCCTACTAGGAATACAAATGACCTTCTGTATCAGTTTGTTTTAAATGAATTCACTACCACTTTTTAAACCAGTTTATTACAGAAACAGTTTATAAATTACTGCTCTTTTGTTTGGCTCTCTTGGGTTTTTATCCTTTACTTCTTTTGCCTCTTAGGTAAATAAATTACTTTCCATAACTAGTCAGGTACATCTTTCAGGTGTCTAAACAACCAGAGAGAAGCCACTTTGTAGCTCGTTTCTCTGAAGATAAGGACCCCACCCCCAGCTAATAAAGATACTAAGCACTCCATATTTCCAGGGATAAATTCGGGATAAATATACTTCCAAAACAAATCAGCCTTTGTGACACAGTATGCTTCTTCTCAATCACACTAGTTATGAGATGGTGGTTGTAAATATCACCCAAGCAACCCCCAGAAGTGTGTGCATGCACGTGTGTGTGTGAGGGGGATGAAAGAAAGAATTAATTATATACATGAAAGGTTCCCTTTCCCATGGAAGTCTCTCTAAATTTTGTAATTCATGAAAGGTTATTATCCCCAGCTTCAAGCCCCGGAGTTTCAGTCTAGGCTGAACTAGTTATACAGCCTCTGATAAGTCTCTTCATCTTTCTGAGTCTCTGATTATCTACAAAATGAGTAGTTAGACAAAAATGATCTCTTAGTTTCCTTGTAGTTTTAACATTCCATAATTCCGATTTCTGTTAAGGCTACAGAATTTGAATTTATTCTGTTATCTTAGAGACTGTCTCAAAAGTCTCTTTTGTTAAGTCAATTTCATAAGCAAAGAGTTTCATGCTCAATGAAAAACAAATGGAAAGGGGAAAAAAACCCTCTTATTCCTCTTATCGAGTTTAAGGATGAGAAACCAGACTGCTTGTCTTGGGTAAACCACAGTGCGCACGCATTGCTCTGGCTTGGAATCCTCTTCTCTCAGGTCAGAGCAAGACCAGCTTTGAGAGGAAGCCAGTTGCTTTCCTACATTTCATCTGAGTTAGATTTGAATGAAAATATTGCAAATAAAACCCAGAAAGGGTTTCCCTTTAGAAGTCAACAAATTGCTGTAACTAAAAGGTTGTTTGGGCTCTGAATCAACTTTATTCCTTGACTTTTTACTCTTTTGAAAATAAAAAATCTCATTCCCAGCTCATAAAGTAGCATTAGTTCTTATTATTCCATACATTAGAAGTCAATTGGTAATTCATACAAATTAAATTAGTGATTTTGCATTTAATTTACTGATGAAAAACTATAGGATTCAGCAGTTTTGCTCTGATAACCTTTAAAATGTATTAATTTCACCAGTGATTTGCATAAGGCTTTATTTCCCACTGCTACAGCTTCATTCTCCAAAGCAGAAATGCCCCATGGTTTTTCAATTTGTTACCTAATCAGCACAATATATTCCTCCTTTTCTTCCTTTTACATTGTATCCTAAATTTGAGACTTCAATATTTGAAGAAATTGTACCAAGAAATCTCACATGGCTTTTCTATTTCTGTGAACCTTTAAGGGAATAAACTGAGAAAAATTATCCCACTGAACTAGGAGTACTGCCTGCAAACACAGTGGTCTTAAGATGATTGCATTCAAATGAATTTTTTTTTCAAATCATGGTACTTGAACATTTCACAAATATTTCCACAAATCCGCCTAAAGCTCCTAATATCAATGTATCAAAATTCCTGGGAACTACACCAATGGCAAATGTTGGGCTTCTGAGAAGCAGTTTCCTGAGGCGATTCTGATGAGGCAAACTGTGTGACAAAAGCTGCTCTCCACACCCTCAACGTCCCTGTTCTGGCTCCAGACAGAGGAAGTAAATTCTCTCCAGGCCTCTTCTCTATTGTTATCTCTAGGTTAGAGGAACAGAGAGACATTGGGGGTTGGGGGATCCTAGAATTCAGAAACCTTGGCTTTTCTAGTCAGAGCTCTGTTTCTCTAACCTACTACAATTCCGTGACCATCATAACCATATACCTTATATCCAGTGCAACTTGTGGCAAAAAAAAAAAAAAAAAAAAAACCAAAACATTCTTCTTCAAATTTTAAGGTGGTTTTAGATGTGTTTGTCTTTGCTAAAGGCAGTGAAATCAAACTGTAAATTGAAAGTACAAATATGCTATTTTTCCAATCTCAATTCAACAAAAGTGGTTATGTCACAGGAAAAAATGACAACAAAGATCTAGGAACTACCAAAGTACCCACACAGGTGCCCAGTGCTCCCTCTTGGGAGTGTGGAGCATTTGGCTGAACCAAGGGGGTTGACATGGGGAGCAGAGTTTGGGAAAAAATGAAGGTGTACTTGAAGCTTTATACTGGGCAGAGATTAATGCTATAGAGAAAGTAGGAAGAGGAGGTTTGGCCATTTGAACAGAAATATCTACTTTCCAATGTGACTTGGAAATTTAACAAAAAGGAACTCCAAAGGAGAATCCTTTTAGAGTAGCTCTGGGGAAACTTGTTTTGAACACAAAATGAAAAGACGAATATGACAACAACAATCATAGAGATTCAGCAGTCTACAGGGATGAAATGCGGGTCCCCCTATGACCCTCAGCCTCACCCCCATGTGTGCATTCAGCATACATGGATTAAACCAATCGTGGATTGAAAATATTTTGTAAAATATTAATAAAAGATGAAAATACCGCAATAACAAATAATACAAATAAAAATACAGTATAACAACTATTTATATAACATTTACATTGTATTAGGTATTATAAGTAATTTAAAGTATATGGGAGGTTGTACATAGATTATATGCAAATACTATGCCATTTATATCAGGGACTTAAGCATCTGCAGATTTTGGTATCTGTCGGGGGTCCTGGAACCAATCCCCTGAAGGGAAACGGTAATACTCATAAAAAGTCATTCATTTAAAGTCACCTTATTTTCTTGTTTACATTGTGTTTGCCATTTTTGAATTCTTCTGACACAGAATCTGTGAGGTAAAACTATATGATGTGCTATAAAACTAAGACATACCATGATATAAACTATAAAGAAATGGCCTATATATTATTAAATTTATTTTTTATTTATGCATGTTTCTTATCAAATACAATTTTCTCTGTGCAGTATTTTATAAACAACCCCCTTACCTTTTTCTTAATGTTTATTGTTATGAAAGAAGTTCAGATTTTGTTTATCCATTGATATTGTATGACATTTAAGCCAAATTTCATTTACTAAGCTTTACTTTTTGTAATTCACATTTTCTGGTTTGGTTGCTATTCTGAATGAATCTTAGAAACCTTGTTTTTTTCATGTTCTATTTTTCAAATAAACTCTCTCAGTTGATTACTATCCTTTCCTCATTTGTTCACTTCATATTTGCTTTCTTATATTTCCATTATGACTAAATAGAGAAATAAATATTAAAACTTTGACTTAAGTTAACTAGAATAGACACTTCATCTAAGCAATGACTTTGTCCCCAGTTCCCCAATATCCTCACTGTATACCCAGCTTTTAGTCTGGCACAGAGTAGGCAGTCAAAATATTTTTGAAGGAATTAATTATTAAAAACACTCTCAAGATCAGTTGACCACAAGTCTTCCCAAGGTTAGCTCGGGAATGGTGCCAGCCAAAATGGTCTGCACCAAGGAAAGCCTGGTGACGTTTCTGCCAGGCAAAGCTGAAAACAGTCTAATGAATCCTATCCCAAAAGGGAACTTAGAGGTTGGATTCATTGTAAAATATCGTTTTCTCAAGAGTGTGGTATGAGTGCCAGTTCTTAGCCTCTTTCTTTCAGTGGCATCTTGCTCTTATTAATTGGGCATGTCCCATTAATTTCTAATGCAAGGCAACATCTATGATTTCACTGATCACAATGGGGATAAAAAGAAAAGAATCTAAAAAGAAAAATCATGTCTTATTTTTGAAACAAACAAGTGATTTTTAAAGTTTTACTGGGAAAGCAAAAAACAAAACAAAACAAAACAAAAAAAAAACCTGTGAAATAAAATGTTTGTGAAAGGGAATAGAAGTAAGCCACTAACTCAGGTCATTATTTCAAAATTTCATGATAAGTTCTCAGACTGGTGATCTGGGTATCGATATCACTGCAAAAACAACATATGTATCAATTGAACTGTATTTTTAACATCATTTAAAATATACATATATAAGCCCATGATGAGCATTTGAAATATTTGTTTTCTAAAGGTGTACATTCTAATATAATATCTAATTATGCAATACAAATGAGGGTATATATCACTAGAATATTTGTATTTTATGTAAACTCTTTTTTAAGTGCAGTCTTTAGCCTCTATAATGTCTGACCTGATCAATTTTGTATATATCTCTATCAGGCTGCGTTAGTTTATTATATTAATTCGATTTATTACATGGTAAAGAAATATAATTTTTTATTTTTTTGAGATTCAGACCGTGGTCTAGTGCTTAAGAAAACTGATTCACAAATAAGAATTCTACATATTGTTTCAGTCTCTACTTTTGTCATTTTATGTAGTCTCAGGCAACCACCCCTGCAGTTTGTTCTTCATGCCTACATTTGGAGACTCTTCCTGCTAAAGAAATTCCAGGAGTCAAGTCAGTTCTCTGACAAGATTCTGGTTGAAACCAGCTGAACTAATTCTTGCCATAATACAAAAAGGTTTTGAAAACTTAAAGATTAAGTACACCCTGCCAGCTGTTCCAAATGTGTCAGATTATTTTCCATTCGTTTATGAGAGGCAGTAATGGGAGAAAAGGCCTCCTTTATGTACAGTTTGCAAAATTCAAGTCTCTAAAGCCATACTGTTCACTTTTCTGTGATTGTAGTACAGTCACGCACCACATAACGTTTTAGTCAACGAAAGGCTGCATATGTGGCAGTGGTCCTATAAGATAATAATAGAGCGAAAAGTTCCTGTCACCTCATGACAGTCGAGCTGTCATAATGTTGTAAGAACACTGTAACGTGCTTACAACACATTACGATGTGTTGTAAATAGATGTAAATAAATCTACTGCACTGCCAATCATATGTAAGTCTAACTCTTCAAATTATATACAGTACATAATATTTGATAATGGTAATAAAAACTATTATTACTGATTTATGTATTTGCTATAATATATTTTCTATCGATATTTTAGAGTTGTACTCTTTCTACTTATTAAACATGAAAAAAAATAAAATAAAATAAAGAAAGGCTCAGGCAGGTTCTCCAGGAGATATTCCAGAGGAAGGCATTGTTATCAAGGACACGACAGCTTCACGCACGTCATTGACCCTGAAGGCCTTCCAGCGGGATAAGACTTGGAAGCGGAAGGCAGCGACATTGGTGATTCCAGCCCTGTGTAGGCCTAGGCTTGTGTGTGTGTTGGTGTTTTAGTTTTTAACAAAAAAAAGTTCAAAGGAAAAAATAAAAAGCTTTAAAAATAGAAAAAAGCAAATAAAATAAAGATATAAAGAAAGAAAATACTTTTGTACAGCTGTACAATATGTTTGTTTTAAGCTACGTGTTATCACAAAACAGTCAAAAAGTTAAAAAAGTAAAAAGTTTACAAAGTTAAAAAGTTACAGTAAGCTAAGTTTAATTTGTTATTGAAGAAAGAATTTTTTAAATAAATGTAGGGTAGTCTAAGTGTGCAGTGGTCGCAGAGTCTACAGCAGGGTACAGCAATGTCTCAGGCCTTCAGATTCACTCACCACTCACTCGCTGACTCACCCCGAGCAACTTCCAGTCCTGCAAGCTCCATTTATTAAGTGCTCCATATAGGTGTACCATTTTTAATCTTTTATGACTGTATTTTTACTGTAACTTTTCCATGTTTAGATATGAGTTTAGATACACAAATACTTACCATTGTGTTACAATTGCCTATGGCATTCAGTACAGTGACATGTTGTACAAGTGTGTAGCTTAGGAGAAAGAGGCTATACCGTATAGCCTAAGTGTTTAGTAGGCTAACCGTCCATGATGTTCCCACACTGATAAAATCATGTGAAGATGCATTTCTCAGAACGTATGCCCATTGTTAAGTTACACATGACTATATACAACTTTGAGCCAAAGAATATATATGTGTTGGAGAAAGGCCATAGTCAAAAGAACAATACAAGCCCATTCTGTGCTGTGTTTCAGAGCATTCCAAATCATGCAAAAGATATTTTAAAAGAAGATAACCACTACTATAAAAATTATGTATTTTAGAAATAGAGCAAATGCTGCTTTCATGCATTAAGAACTCTTACTTATCCTTTAAGGCCCCATGTGTTGCCCCAGGCCTCTGTTCTAAAGCAGAGGTTCCAAGAAGAGATAATCACTTCTTCTTGCAGTAACCCTGTAGTTTGTATTTTCCCTGATTATGGCTATCATGAAGCTTCTTATTTAATATCTTTCTCATCTTCTACCTTGGCATTACTTGAGGTTTGGGATTATATTATTCATTCACATTCTTGGTAATATTTTGCCCGTCACATAGGAGACACATTGCAAGTTTCATTTACTTATCGAACACATCATAATTTTATCTTTATCCTCCTAATTAAATTTTGTTTCCTATATATAGGCTGATGCTGTAGCCCAGGGGTCAACAACTTTTTTTTCTGCAAAAGGCCAGATAGTAAATATTTTAGCAATTTTGGGCCATATGGTCTCTGTTGCAATTAGTCAACTCTGTTATTATATCGCAGAATCATCCATAAACATACCTAAATGGATGAGCTTGGTCTTGGGCCAATAAAACTTTATTTGCAAAAACAGGAAGTGGGCTGGATTTAGACTGCAAGCTATGGTTTGTTGACCAAATCCATCCCTGCTTTAGTCTACTCTCGTTCTGTCCTCATTTTTTTTCTTCCCATAATGTGATTCCTTTATGCTGCAATGAGTTTCTGTCCTCATTCTCCCTTCCTTTTTCATCTGATAAATTTCGTCTTAAATATTAAAACTCCGCTCAGTCAGAACCTTGACCTCCTTAGGAACCATTGACCGTTCTCTCCTTTGGGCTCCCACCACAGCTCCATTATACAGATGCAACACATCTGATGGCATTCATTCGTGTCAATTTTTTTCTCTGGTTTTAGACTGCAAATGTCTATGGTTAGCATTTAGTCATTCATCTGGGTAGCCCCATTACCTAGCATATGCCTGGCACACAGTAGGTACTCAATAAATGTTTGCCAAATTGTCAGAAATCATTGATTTTTACCTGAGATGCAGAGCACTTAGAGACAGTTTATAAGGCATTACACTTTTTCTTTTATATTTGCTACATTTGCAAAGTTAACAACTAGATCCTAATGTAACCGATTACGTCATGAAGCAGCCAGTGTTTTAGTCTTTTCCATTAGGATAGAAATCACATCCTTTCATTGAAAATATATGCAACTGGGATAAAAGTGAATTCCAAGTCTGAGGGATAGCAATTAGCAAAATCAGTGTCTGGGGCAGTGCCTGTATGTAATTGGTCTCACAGACTATTGCCTATAATAACTGCAATAACAATATGTAGTACTTGCCTTGTTCAAGCTGCCTTGTGCAAAATAATCTATTAGAGCAGGCTTATAGATCCAACAGCAACATATCACACCCTTAAGTCAACTGTGAGATGTTGCCCTGCGAATTTTATTACTCCTGATGGACCGCACTTTTCAATATCCTGCTTCCCACATTTGTGGCCCTATCTCTAAAACCGGAAAGAATATGTAGGACTTACTTTCCTAGTCAGAAAAGCTCTTTTTCAGCATACTCAGGACGACAAATCTCAGGACCCTTGAATCTCTGAGAAAGAGGTCAGGTTCTCCTCCCTATTAGTTTTTTCTTAAGTTCTGATGAGAAATTATAGTGCAATTTTGGCTGGGCCTTCACTATAGAAATGGAATGCTTTTGAAATCTCTGCCAAGTACTAGCAGTTTAGTACTTTTAGGCAAAAATCTGGAAGAATCTTTCATATCTGACTTCAGCTAACACCTGCCTTTGAGCTCCTCATAATTGGCATTTATTTCTAGTTTCCACTACCACTTGCATTCAGGTGGCTCTTAATCTATGTCTCAAGTCCTAAATACTCTCTTAGCACCAGACCATAAATTTGGACAATATCATAAATAAACCAATCCAGAGCTGATTTAATCTTCTCTGCCCAATGCCAAACTACATCTTCAAGATGTTCCTGTGAAAAAAGCCAACTCTCACTAGCCAGAAAACACCTGCTGTGTCCATCTCATTCTTCCATGAGACACCCCATTCCTACTCAAATACAACTACTGTCTTCTAAGAGAAAGGCAGGTATTTCTGGAGCCAGTTGGATTGGATTGGTGCTGCCACATTAAATAGAGGATGCCCAATTAAATTTGAGTTTTAGATAAACAATAAGTAATTTTTAGTATAAGTATATCCCCAAATTGCAGGAGACATACTAAGAAATCACGCATGTCTATCTGAAATTCAAATTTAACTGGGGACCCTGTATTTTTATTTGCTATTAATAGATTTCACAATCCTAAATTCTGCCACAATCATCTAACCTTGGCAAGTTTGTTAGCCCTTCTGTTAAACATGTGTAATAACAGTATCTTCCTAAGGTACTTAATAATGTAAAATGTTAGACTAGTGCCTGACACGTGGTTAGCTAATTTTATTATTCTGATCATCTAGAGCAGGGATCAGCAAACTGTTTTTTGTAAAGGACAAGAGAGTAAATATTTCACATTTTGCAGGCCATATGGTCTCTGTTGCAACTACTTGATTCTGACATTATAGTGTGAAAACAGCCATAGACAATACCTAAACAAATGGACATGGTCATGTTGCAATAAAAATTTATTAATAAAAATAGGCAGTGGGCTGGGTTTGACTGGTGGGCTATAATTTGCCATAATCTGGATTAAAACCTTGTAGTAATCTTTTACTACTCCTTGTGGTATCCATCCACTTTTATTAAAATATTTATTATTACATCTGCCCCCTTTCATTATAACATTTCTTATTTATAAGAAACTTCTGTACTTGGGAGGCTGAGATGGGAGGATCACTTGAGCCCAGAAGTTCGAGTCCAGCCTGAGAAATAATAGTGAAACCTTGTCTCAAAAAAAAAAAAAGGCAAGCAAGAAAGAAAATAAAAGAAACATCTGATGGATCTCAATATTGCCTATTTAATAATTCTAGTACTACCTAATATTTATATGGAATATGTCTCATTTTTTAAAGTGCTTTATATGAATATACAGAGTGAGATTCTAATGATACCTGTATATGTACGTGTATGTATATGTGTATTGTGTATTTCAATCTTCACAACAGTATCATGGAGTAGGTTAGTATACATTTCTCCTTGATATTCCTTGATTCTTTTCTTTAACACATTCTACTTTCTTTTCCTCTATGCATTATCCCTCACTCTCTCCGACAGCCCCCTGAAAGCCTCCTATGTTGGAATCTACCTGGAAAAATTGCTGTTTCCTAAATATTCCCCTGCCTTTCACGTTTATGGGTTTCTGCATGTTCTTTCTTTATTCTGATAGGCTTTCTATCCCCTCCCTGTGTGTCAACAGACTGTATATTCATAGAACTAGTACAAACTTAGAAGATTAAGTTCCAAAAGAAAAACTAGAGGTTGTCTCTACCCTCCTCCTTTTATAATTGTGGTGAGTATACATATATGTAAGTATACATGAGTTTGTGTGTGTATTCCAATCAGTTTGCACCTTTCTCTTTATCCACCCTTAAGTCATATCACTTCTTTGTCCAAAGCTTGGGAAATAAGACGCCAATGTGCCCAAGATCCAATTTGGCATCATGTTTTTCAGTTCCACTCTGATTGCTGTTGTCACTGAGCGATTGTGGCTAGCACACTAATAGCTCTGCAACAAAGAAGGCTTAAAACCAGAAGAAAAGTGGGTTCTTTAAAGCAAAATTTACAACAGTTGAGAAATTAGAAGCCCTCTCTTATTGTATTGCTTGCCTTTCATCTTTAGCCTTCTGATGTTTTCTTTTCATTTCCTCCTTGATGCTCTGAATGTATTTCTACCTCATTTTAATGAGATGTGGCTAGGTCCAGCCCTGGCCAATAATTAACTCCTTCCCCTCTGTCAGACTGTAAGTATTTTCTGGCATTTCTAGCTTCTGGGAGTTTAAATGTGTGACTTTTAAGTAAGAAAGTATATATCACCTTCACAATTTCTGGGATAAGCTGCTTCTCAATCAGCAGTGAAGAATTCCACTTAACAGGTCAACTCCAGATAGATTCCGGGGATGGGGAAACTGAAAGAGCAGGAAAATAGAGGCTCAAATACAAAGGCAATTTTTGAGCAGCTTGGAAGAAGTACGATGTGACTTACAGAGAAGATGAGGCGGAGGAGAAGATTACCACAACAATCACCACAAAGAGCAAGAGACATATAGCTCCAAAGTCCCAAGCAAGACAGGGATTGAAAACATTAATCTGTAATCCTCCTTATCAGAAAGTAAATTTCACAACAAGAATGTGGAGTAGATAAAGTTCAAACTTCCAATATAGAAATCCAATTTTTCCTCCAGAAATATAGGTTAAGAATTTGACAAGTTTTGCCAAATGCATTTACATGTTCTGTATGTCTACGCAATTCAGAAATTATTGATTACATGACATTTTGGAAACAGTTCAATTAGGCAGCTCAAAATGTCTGCAACATGAATTATACAAATGTTGCTGTGAGAGTCTCCGGTTTGGTTTTAAAGCTTTGCCAGCTTATACTCTTTTTCTTCAAATGACTGTGCTTTTGCATGAAAAGCACATTACTCTTTCTCACAACCATACCTTAATGAAACCTTCAGTGTATTTTGCCATTACCTGCAATTTTTAATACTAGGGTCTCAGAATATTTAAGCAGTGAGGAGCCCAATTGTCTTCATTGCTCAAGAGAAAGTTTTGAAGGAAAGAAGTCCATACAATTAGGTTCTACTGCCTTATCCACACCCTAAGAACCTTTTCTGTAAGGGGATAGCAGATGAAGATTCCACAGAACACAACAGATTGCTAGGCAAAAGGGATCGGAGCAATGAAACAAGAAGCTTAACAGTTCTCAATTGTCCCAAATTAGACACGTCCCTGAAAGTCACAAGCATCCCATTGGGAGAGCAGCTTACCCTGGCAACAAGAGTAACCTCGTTGGAGGAACGTTGTCCTTGTTAGTGATTCAGGCCCTGTTCCCCGGCTACTGTTCTTCCTTCACAGCCCACTGTATAGGAACTTCATTGATGTTTGGTTTCTTGACTTCCCTTTTTCCTTTCTATTAGCTCTTCCATAACTTTGGTGGGGGATAACCTCTCTCTATTGGAAAGATTCCAGTGTGAATAAAATAAGGTGCCCTGTCCAGTCACACCTTAACCTAGAGGCAACCACTTGACCCATGCTAGGCCAATCAATAGTTCTGGTTTAGAATATGAAACATGAGTACACAAGTAGAAATGGTAGTGGAGCCCAATCATCTCACATTCCAGCAGCAGGCCTTGGTTATATGGTTTTTCTATGAGACCATTCCCACAATTACAGCTTCTGAGTCCCTGAAAACACAAAAGTGCCTATAGCCCACTCCCACACCTGATTTCTAGCCTACCTATAGATTTTGTCAGCCTCCAATATCCCTCAATCATATTTCCTTTCATTTGAGTTAGCCAGAATTAGTTGCTCCTGCTATAAGCAAAGAAACCAACTGCGGGTCCAAGTTGGTGGTAAGAAATTGCTGACAAGTGTTTACAGTACTCTCGGGGAAAATGTGTGTGTGTTTGAGTGTGTGTGTGTGTGCATGTGTCTGTAATTGTCTAAGGGCATGTATATATGATGAAAAAAATGGGTACAGGGATATGTTCACCTGGAAGTTATAGAAACTTGCATATAGAAGTCAAATTTCTTTTTCATGCTATGTCCAACACAGGAGCCCAGCTACCTCTACACATTTCCATGCTTACCCAGTAAATTAAGTGGGAACAGTCACAGGAGATGTGCTCTCCATCATGTAATGTCACTTCCTCTCTCTTTGAATCACCACCAGAAGCAGTTAGCAGAATACTCTTGGTTCTCATCAGGACATATAGTAAGAGTAACCTGAAATAAAGTAGGAGCTTGTTGCCTATTGTTAACTGAGGCCAAGGAAGGTGAAATCTCATTAGTGGTTGGTGATCTACCCACATCCACCTGCATTTCAGTATCCTTTCTTATGCTTGTCTTCCAAACATGCATTGTTGGAGTACTGGGGGCTCCACCTGGGGGCATGTGCTTTCATTAAACCTTGACCCTCAACCTTCACAAGCCGAGCTGATTTTTCAAAGCCCCAAGCCTGAAATTACAAAACAAAATGAAATTCCAAATTTAAGAACTTTCTTTCAATTGTTTTCTCCATCTCTTCCTCTCTTAACTGTTCGATTGGAGAAATTTTCTACTTTAAATGGCATTCTTTTCTGGAAAAGGAAATTACTTAAGGAAGAGACATATTTAAGAACTCGACATTTTTTTAAAAACTTTACTGCTAAATGTTGTATGATTCTGAGTGACTTAATATTTCCAGAAAATTGAAGTGAAAATATTAAAAATGAATGAAAGTTCATTAATGTGATGTTAGATTGTAATTCAAAGAATACTTGGAAAACTCTTGCCTGTTTTCAATTTAGAGTGAAAAATGGGAGATGAAGAGTTGCTAACCATGAAAATTTTTATGTAAAAACTGAACAAATCCTAGCTCAATTACAATTAAAAGAACAGCTTATGAAATCATTTTAATATAACTTGTAGAAACATATAATAAATACATTATTCACCAGGAAATTTCTTGGAAAATATTGGTTCTTTGCACTGAGCCACATTTTCAAAGCTTTCTGTAGTTATTTCAAGGAAGAAAGAGTAATAGGTCACTCAGTGAACTAAATGCACCCCTAAACACATCCTTGTTAAAGCTGGACACGTGAGTTACTTTAGTGCCATTCTGAATTCTTTAACATGGCACATGTAGTAGTGTTATGTTTATCTGTTCAATATAATAATTCAGAAATAATTATCTTAAATGTATAAGAACAAACTGGTATACACAAATAATATTTTTCTCAAAATGAAACTTTGAGAAGTTTCTCCACCATATCCCTTGCTAGTTTTTAGTTTTTGTTTTGTTTTGTTTTGTTTTGAGGGTTTGTGAATACCCAAACTCCAGAGAGCCCTAAATTTAACCTGCGTGAGACATGATAGCAGGCATATGAATGGGGAAGGAAAAGGTCACTGAACATGGACAGAGAGGTGACCGCTGTCTCCATCACTGTTCCTCTGCCCACTAGCAGAAAGAAGCCAGCTGCTCTGTTGATGTGGGAGTAGCTACACTGTCAAGATAACACATTTGCTTACCAGAGCCTCTGTTGGCAATAATGGTTACTGTTTCTAAGGGAAAAGAATGAAAATTACACAGTCAAAATATTTTCTACGATGTTCTTCTCATCATTGTGATCAGGGAATGCATTTTGGGTATTAATCCCTCCCTTAACGATTTTCATTTGAAAGTTCTTAAAAATGAATCTCACTTCCTTTCACTAAAAGGAAACAATGCTTTATTCTTATTGGGGGACTTTAATTTACACATGCACACACACAGAGAAACTGCACCTAGGTTCTGACAAGCAATAAATAGTCCTCTTTCATTCACTCTTTCTTCCTCTTCCTTCTTTCCTCCTTCTCCTTCTTCCTTCTCTTATTCTTGGATTCTCCATCCATACTTGAATGCCATATAATTAACAACTAAGTATATGTGTGGGGGCATGAATAAAAGAGCAAGTCAACTGACAAAAGATAAAAATTAGAGTTCTTAAAGAAAAACAGTAGCTTCTCACTTGTGTCTTGTGAGGATTATTGTGTATACAATGGGTTCCACACCTTTGTATGTAACCTTGTTCTTAAATTATCTTTTCAGGTTAGTCTTGGTTGCCAAATTAAGTTAATTAACTATGCAAATAATCCACCACATGGGCGTCATCTATGTTTTTAAAAACATCTAGACAAGTAATACTAAATAGCACATACTGAACATATACTTGATGGTGATTGTCCTATCAATGGACCAGGAGAAAGATTAATAGATTTATGGATTAAAAAATAAATTATGTTATAGTAGGTCAGAGTTCAGGAAGATCATATTTCAGAGAACAAGCTTTTTATTTATTCATTCATTCAACAAGACCTACTGAACTTATTATGTTTTATTTAAAATATATTATCCCAGAGTAAGATAATGATGAAGAAACATTCATTATCCGTATTTGGGTGAATCCTGGAAACTTACCCTGAGTGGTAATATTAAAAAGGTTCTTGCCTTAGAAAGCTACTTTCTTGGACAGTTACCCCAGAAGTAAGAAGCTGTAATGTGTATACTAGAGATAGTTGCTGAAGGTGAACTGGGGATAGCCAATCATAGGAGAAGCACTGGCCGTCTCAAAAGAGTCTCAGTTAGGAAAGACACCATGGCAGCCTTCTGTGAAATCACTAAAGTTTCCATAATAGAGTTAACATTAAATAACAGCCACACCCAGATAATATGATGTCATCTTAGGAAAGTACTTGTGTTAAACACAAAACAGAGTTAGACAGTATTAAAACAGTAAAAAAATGTTTTATTCAGGACTATTGCAATACAAGAAAAGAGACTTCAGTATAGAGCTGAGCTCAATTCCATCAGGCAAGTGGGAATTTATAGACGAGGAACAGAGTAGGGGTCAGTGGATGGTAAATCACCGAGAGGGAACATTAGGGGTAGTGAGAACTCTAGCTAGACTATCCAGACTCTTGCTGAAGACAGGCCAGGGCGACCAGACATCCCCTGGGGGATGGCGAAGGATGAGTCACATGCTTAGATATCTAAGGTGATAAGATATGGAGGATGCGGGTTGTAGCTAAGCTGACTTAGCGGGGTTCTTTCTAAGACTGGATTTTACCAGTACACAGATGGGCCAAGAAGAAGGTTCAATCAGAAGGCTGACTAAAGTTTGGTCAAGCAAAGAATCTTTGTTGCCTCTCAATACTATTTTCCTGCTTCCCACTCCAAATCCATGTTGGAGGAGGGAACAGCTAGTTAGAGGGGCTGAGTGAGTGAGAATCAGTGAGGCCAGCAGCTTGCTTTAGCCAGTCCCAGGCTGGGGAGAGAGGGATTAAGATTAATGTGTTGATTAATATATTGGGGTAGACACTTTATGATTATTGAATTGAGACTGTGCTTAAAGAGACAATGGTGGTTTTTATCACCTAGATATTACTAGAAATCTTACAAGACTGTACAAGTTTCTGTCTCATAAGGACAACCCACAGTGAGGACATTTAAAGGGTTACTGATAGAGAAAATTAAAGATGCTTTTCTGATTACTCTCTATAAATTCTGATTGTTCAATAATTAGTATATGAGCATATTGCTTCATCCTAATTGATGAGATTTTTCCTCTTCCTTGATTCGTTATTTCTACCTTTTTGGTTGTACTCATACTATGGAAAGCATGACGATGTTTTACTCCACAACGACAACATCACTTCATGTTCACAGCTTATAGGCTTAATTATAAAGCCACACAAAATTACAATCACAAGTATACACAGGCCCAGAATCTCATGTAACCTAGCCCGTGTGCCACTGTGAGTCAGTTCACTGAGTCTTTGATCTACAGCATGTAAGACTGGCTACAGGTTAGATTACTCCGATGTGACCAAAATGACAGCGATTCCGACTAAATACAAGTTTATTTCTTTCCCTTAGCTGTCTGATTATTAGAGGTCCAGGTCTGACTGATGGTTCGCTTCGTGGGGCTGGAACCCCCTTCCTTCAGTCTCGCTCTACCATCCTTCATACAGGGCCTTCACCTTCTGACCTAACATGGCTGATCCGACTCGGTCATCAGATTAAATGTCTGCTAATTAATTGGATGAGAATGTGGGGAGGGAAGGACACACTCTTTTACAGTATAGAAATCTGCAGTTATGAATAGCATCTTCGTTCACATTCCATTGGCCAACGCCTTGTCCCCTGGCCATAGCTAATTGAAGAGGAGTCTGTGAAAGGTGCTTGGTAAAGTCTCGTTAATACAGAGGATGGGAGAGCACAGACGGGGAACAACTAGCAGCCTCTCGCTTATATACAAAGCTTTTACAAAGAACTTTATTATAAAAGTTCGTTTCATGTGACATTTATTTTAGAAAAGTTCCTCCAGAAAAAAAAAAAGTGGGGCAAGGATGCGAGTGCTGATACTTGGTATGGAAGGTACTGACTGTGAGTGTCGAGGGTGAAGAAAAAATGGGGAAAGGAGGGAAGGAAATAGCCAAAGCCAGGTGATCTCACGCGTCACTGTGGCCACTGCTCGTCAAGCAGCTGTGAAGGGACAAAGCAGTCGCTCGCTCGGCATGTGCTATTTTTTCATCATGCGGGATTTCTTCACAGAGTCGACAAGGAGAATCTGCCCCTCACAACAGTCCACAAGTGAGTGAAAGGGAGAAAATATTATTTACCGGTTCCCTACCCAATTCTTCTTTTCTAGCAGTGAAGGTTTAGCTGCCTGGGCGCTAGGTCTCCTGAACTTTTTTTTTTCCTCCTGAACTTCTGAGTCGGTGCTTTAATTCAAGTCTGAAGGGTGAAATCCAACTCGGTTCAAGTGAGGCAATCAAAAACACAGGGAAAGAAAGAGGCAGTTGAGAGACTCTAAGAAGATGCAACATTGTATCTGATATAATGCATGAAGGCTAAAAATCTAATGCTGAGTCGCCATTCTCAGTCTCTCTTTTTATGTGAAAATATTTTCATTAGAGTCGTAGTTTTCACTTTCCTCCCAACCTTCTCGCTTCCTCATCTCCGTGGAAAGAGGGTGATTTATTTGACTGGTGGAGTCGTATGGAGGAACAGGGCGTATGCAGCCCATGCTTCCTCTTGTGTTTTCTGCGATCCACCAGCTTACAGAAAGCACGTTCTCTGGTGCCGCGCGGTGACTTTGGTGGTGCAGGCCCTGCCCCTGCACGTGCGGGAAGGCCTGCAGCTGTCCCGTGCTGACTGTGGCTAGTGGGGACATAAGCCTCATTCTGAGGGTGGCCACTGGGAGTCGGCTGTTACCTGGACCTTAAGCTGCGTTCTCGAGTATCTGCTTTGTCAGTAATAACGCTGATCACTTTATTTCCAGCTACCTTTCCCTCTCTCTACCTCAGAATTCTATTGGATAGAGGAAATTTGATCTATTAGTTCACTAAAAATTCAACAAAACGAAAGAATAAACAATGATTTTCTCTATAGAATAACTCTTTGCTGCTATTTAAAAGGGGAGCAAGTTGTAGGTGGTCATCTTATTTTTATTCATATTGTAGCTACAATTTATTGAGAGCATATGGTGTTCCAAGCACAATGTTAAGTACTTTATGAACAATATTTCACTTATTCCTATAACAGACTTGAGAGGTTTGTAGATAAGCAAGCTGAAGCTTGTTTCTAAAGATTCATTCATTCATTCAACACGAATTCATAGAATGCCTACTATGTGCCATTACTAAATAAAAAAGCAGGCAGGAACTACTTTCATGTACTATAGAGTTTACTTGGGAGATGTACATCAATCAATTAGTCATATAAAGAAATGTGAAATTGTAACTATAATTAGTGAGATACGAGAGAGAGAGAGAGTGTGCATTATGTACAATGAGAAAGCAGTGACTAAACTTGCTTCTGAAGTATGAGTGAGAATTAATTAAAAGAGACATGTGAATATTGTGATTGGTTAGGGACATGGCAGTGGCAAGAGAGGCCAGAATTCCACACAGTGGCAACAGCATATACAAAGGCCCTGTGGTATAAGGAAGTATCAAGAGGGCAAAAGATAATATAAAATGGCCAAATGACTGGAGTGAAGACAGTGAGAGGAAGACTGAGTAGAGGCAAGGCTAGACACGTACATAGGCCAGACTGTATTTTAGGCTCATTAAGGCATTTTTATTTTAAAAGGCACCAAAAGCCATTGTGAGGTTTTAAGTGTGTTGGAGTGCAATGACATTGCTCTGATTGCAATTTGGAGAGTGGATTAGAGCAAAGTAAGAACGGGTACTTTTCATTAGTCGAGAAACCATTGCCACCATCCAGGTGAGATGAACTGATGAATATAGTTGGAAGAGGTACATAAATTTGAAAAATATTTAGGGATATAATGAATTAAATATGATGCATGAGAGAGACCAAGGTGTCAAGAATGAAGGCAGGTCTCAGGATAGAGTGGCTGTCTAAGAGTCAAGAAGCTGGTGTATTTACTTACAAGTCCAAACTCTTTCCATTTTAAACTAACCATGAACATTTTTGCTTTAGAACAGTTTCACTTGGAGGGAGAGAATTCAGTAAACGGCCTGACCAGGTTTACAACAGATTCTTTTTCTCCTTCTTGTTTGCAACAAATGTCTACCTTTAAAAATCATCACCAGAAAATTTTCTTTAAGAACTTCCCAAAATCTATGTTGTTGGGATAGAAATCAATACAAATTGTCCTGAGATACAGTTAGACACCTGTTCAAAACTTATACAATTGTCCTAAGTTTCAGCTACATTATTTCCTATGGTAATTAAATATTTCTATTACAACCAGGTATATTTTGTGGACCTTGTGGACAAAACTACTTAATGTGACTGTAATTTCGAAAATCTGGTAGGGTTCTTCACATTGTCAAAACTTCTGGGAGCTTATTAGTGACTATGAAAGGTAAGAAACAAAGGAAAGGTGTACCCAGCCAAAGGCTGGTTTTTATTTAGTGGATTCTATTTTTGCCTTTTCTTTTCTCACATTGCAGATCCCTAAGACAGATATAACTTTACCAAAATACCTATTGTGCTTTGCAGCTGTGAGATGGATGCTTTGCTAGTTATGGATTCACAAATACCATGTCTTAGCTTAGCTAACAAGGCTTTTTTCCTTAAATGAGGCAGAATAGTTAAGTGAAAGCCCCTTAATTTGAGCATGAGTGTTCAATTCCAATTAAGCTTGAAGAATCAAAGAAAAGAGAGTTGATTTCATTTTTTTCTGAAGTGAAAAGTAGGCAGCACACTAAAAGATGAAAATGGTACAGTGGCATCTGCAAATCACACATTTTTATTCAAAACTTAGGTCAAATGTGAAAAACTCCAAACTATGGTATGAAAAAAATAAAACTAACACAAAACTTACTAATGTATTATAAGTAGATGGGACAAACATTAGCCAATGCATTTTTTATTTACCTTAAAAATGCAAATGTCAAAAAGCCATCAATGGTGCCATTTCATTATTGGCAATAATGTGCTATGCATGGCAACATAATACATGAAAGCTGTGTATGATTACCATTGCTTTTATTAATATTTCCTGTGACCCTGTTGATAAAAAATCACTATTTCTAGAAACAATTTTACTGTTGGAGAAATGCAGGTCTACATCCAGTTATTCTGTGCTGCGGCCTGTATTGCTGGTTAAGTCCTGTTAAGTTAATTACTACTGGGTCTAATTAACCAAGGACATTAGTCAAGATAGGCTGGGCTATCCCAGGGAAATATATTTACTTAGATATCTCATGTGCTTTATACACCAAGCATGTATCTGTCACTCATGTTATATGTACAGCTCTGGTGTGGGGAGGAGATGGGCAGGGAGCCACCAGGGGTCCCAGACAGACATTGGTGCAACTGTCTTGTGATGCTGCCATCCTAGAATGAAGCTTCTTGGGCCCTCTCCTTAGTACCTCAGATCTAAATCATTGATTGCTGCTCCCACTCCCAGCCAGAACTCATCATCCAGCTACAACCCAATTACAAGGGATGCTGGGAAAAGTAGGGAGCACATGGAATATTTAGTAAGCACTACTGTATTTGTTACGCTACATTAGTCAGCTCTGTACAATATAAGATTGACCAGATGGCAAACTTTGATTGAGATTCTTCTAAAAAAGGATTTGAGCATGATTTCATGAGAGGAATGTTATCAAGATTCATCATTAAAAAGAGATTCTGTCTAGGCTGGAGAGAGGGCACAATGAGCATGGTTATTACAGAAGATTGATGTAAAGGAGTAGAAGAAAATGAAGTTGTTAAGGGAAGAAAGAAGAGTAACAGTCTAAGATTCCACACCCGTGGAAGTCAGCTAAATAAACTAATTAACCGAGATGACCTTGAAAGAATAAAAAGAAAACATGAAAACTAAATACAACATCTTGAGAGTTTTAGTGTCCTCATGGGGAGTCTTGACTTCACATGATGATTCACGGGATAATTTTGAATAAAGGAATGATATATCCCCAGGGAATGCAAGGCAATTCCAACTGCGGTGTTTTAAGCTGAGTGAAAGCAAGGTAGTATCAAAGAGATGCAATAATCTGGAAATTTGTTAAGGACTTGAGAATAGAGAAAAAAGACGCATACTAAAAAGATGAAGTACAATTTTGGAAAATCAATGGATGTACACATAATTCAAAGGGTGGAAATGAACTGTGATGACCCTTAGAACTGTTTTATCATAGTGTTTAGGAGTTTGGGGGAAAAGGGGAAGAGAGTGATAAGTGTACAGAACAAAGGAGGGAGAAGAGTGTGAAGAAAAAGCATTCTGCTTCTGGTCTCTCGAAACTCAATAGCATGCATCCATATCTGAATGGGTGTAAATTATTTTTCTATTATACTGTTTGTATCACATTAGTAGTGGAAGTAGCAATCACTTTAATTGATTGCAAAGCTCTGTAACAAGTACTTACCATACATTAAATAATCTTATATTCACAACATATTATGATCCAACTCATTATGACAAAGTATGGCTTACAGATGGCAAGTAACTTACCAAGATCAATCAGCTGATAAACTGGACTTGAGTCCAGATTTATCTAAAAATCAAATTGTCATAGAACTTTCCTTCTCAACCTCTCTACTTTTCTATTTTTCATTTTTCCTCATTTCTTTTTTCCATTTCCCCATCCATATATGCCATATTCCACAGTCCCAAAAGCATACCCCTACCTCCTAAAATTAGGGTATATTTTACAAATCAAATTTGAAGGAGATAACAAGACTATCTAAGGAGTAAAATGTTCAGGTCCTCATTCTTCCTAATTGAAATTCTGCTATAAACCTACTGGGGTTTAGGAGAGAAACAAAACATGAATAGAGGCACAAACACCTCCACATTTAATTTAGACAACAAATTATGTCTTCACGATGACCAAACAACGAGTTGAAAAACAAAAAGAACTACCTACCAATTAAAAGAATATGGCTGGGCCTGCACAATCTCTACATGTTATCAATTCTAGGAAATAAAAAAATAGTAGACCATCTTGGTATCATGTTCTAGAGAAATCACATAGTAGTTTTTTCTTCAAATCTTGTTCAGGCTTTCATTGTTTCAGATATTTGACTGGGATGTTAAGTTTCCATCTCATAAATTAAGCTCTATGGAACAATATTTCATTTTATTTTTGTGTTTATTATTATACAATGCAATATTACTGAGAGTATTTCCACTGCCTAATCAATTTCTCCTTGAATTCTCTTGGCTGTTGCTTTGAAATTACTACGACTGACTTACAGACTTAGTTGAAACCCTCCCCCTGCTCCCCAAACCCCAACTCCTGCTTTTCCCTTCTCATTTCTTGAGCATCAAAATCGATAATAACCTTGACAAATATTATAGTATATGCAATGGACAAAATCTGATGAAGATGGCAGAATCATAGTTGTCAGTGCACTTCATAATGCCTGGGAGTACAGCAAGATGTTTGGAAACCCCAACGGGGAGCAGCGATTTTACAAGTATGTTATAATGTTTATTGACCTCCATTCTGAGTCCAATATCTTTGTTCTAAAGAGTGGAACTAGCTCTTATAAAAGAAAATCTCTTTATGTTAGGAATCCCAGCTGCCTTGTTTTCCCCAACTAAGTTATGTGTAAAACATAAAGAGAATTCTTAGATCTGCTGGGAAATAGGGTTGCTAGGGTGACTGTTAAAGAAAGTGAGCTCGAGACTATCAGAGAT
This sequence comes from Indri indri, assembly GCA_004363605.1. Classification (NCBI taxonomy): domain Eukaryota; kingdom Metazoa; phylum Chordata; class Mammalia; order Primates; family Indriidae; genus Indri; species Indri indri. Next base: position 47,125 of record RJWJ010002466.1, read on the forward strand.
CAATAAGAAAGGGAAGGCAACCAGGGGCTAAAGTTAGAAATATTAAATCTTTGGACAAGACCTTTTTCTCTAAAGCTTAGAGATCTAATTGGTTTTTTTGGCTTTATCTTTCAGCAATGGTTACCTAACACACGGACACCTCTTTTCAGATCATATACTTGTTATCTCTCTTCTTTCTTTGCACTTCTTCAAGACAGACATGAGATGGGTAAAAATTCATAATCAGGAAAAAGGTGCTGTTTTTGGCGGTTGTATTCCATACTTCCCATTATCTCATTATCAGTCCTAAAATTATTCTTATTTGCTTACTTTTTCCCATTACTCCTTTAAAAAGAAGATAAATACTCCCTAAGCTTCAAACTAAAACCTCCTCCTGCTATACAGAGCCATCCCTACCTACCTAAATAATAATGAACTGAAACTGAAACTATCATAACAGTGCAGCAAAATGTATTTCTCCCTCTACGCAGTGGTTTTCCATATAAGAATGAATAAGAGGACAGGGAATAAGGAGAAGGCATTAAAATCTCAGACCTAGAAGTGACACGTATAAAATTCATCAATAACTTATCACTTGGCCATACCCAGATACGAAGTGGGGAAAGGGGGTGGAGATCATAATTCCTAGCTGGGAAGCTGCATTTCAGGAACAACTGGACAGTATAGAGTCTATAATATAGATTCTATACCATAAACAGGAAAGCAGAAAATGTGATGGATAGTTGGCTACCTACAGTATTATTTAAATGTTAACATCAATATAATATAATAAATGTGCAATGAAATCTATGATGTTATGCTACTGTTTCGATGATTTATTTCTCTTGGTTTATTAAAGCAATGGTTTATCGATTGTGTGCTTATGAAGTGGCCAGACACTATTCTAGGTGTTGGAGATAGAGTAGTGAATAAAATAGACAAAACTTGCATCCCACATGAAGCCTACGTATTAGGAAGGGTAAGTCAGAATCTAGGCAAAATTCTATACCAAATGCTATAATATAATTAAGAAAGACTAGTACTCTGAAAAAATAAAGTTGGGACAAGAGATAGGAAATGTGAGAAGTGAGTTTTCAATAGGATTTTCAGGGAGGACTATATTGAAGTTGACATGTGAATAGACCTGAAGGCGATTAAGGAGAGAGCCATTCAGGAGAATTTCAGGTAGAGGCAAAGTGCCCCTGGCATATACAAGGAGCAGAAACGTGTGTGGCTAGAGTAAGTAAGAAGGAGGGCATTAGGAGATCAAGTCATGAAGGTAATGGAGAGAGGATAGATCACGCGGTCTTATAACCTGTTGCAGGCCTTTGGATTTCACTCTAGAGTAAGAATTTCATTTGAAGGTTTTGAGCACAAAAGTCGCATGTTCTGCCCTTATTTTTTAACAGACTCACTCTGGATGTAGAGTTGAAAATAGACTAAAACAAGGCAAGGGTGAAAGCCTATAGGCCAGTAAGGAGGCTATGAAAATAATTCAGATGAGCAATAGTGGTGACTTAGATCAGGTTGCTAGCAGAGGTGGTGGTGAGACGTGGTTACATTCTGGATGCATTTTACGAGTAGAGCCAGAGCATTTTCTGATATGGGCATGAAGGAAATAGAAAGGTCAAAGTGACTCTATGAGTTTTGGACTTAACAACAGGAAAGTTGGTGTTGCCATTAAGAGATGCAGGAAGACTATTTCAACCAGGTTTGAGGAGGGATAGAAAGTTCTGTTTTGAAAAATATTGAGTTGAGTTGCTTATTAACTCTCAAAGTGGAGATGTAGGCTAAGAAGTTGCTTATAGAAATCTAAAGTTCAGAGAAAAATAACTAGAAATTTAAATTGGGGAATTTCAAGCCTCAGAAGGTATTTAAATCCATGAGACTGGATGAGATTGCCCATGGGATGAGTGTTAAAGAAGGAGGTCCCAGGGCTAGGTGGTGGAGCACCCAATGTTAAAGGATTGGGGGAAGTTGTGGACGTATTTGTCTTATCTCACTCTTCATATCTGGCAAAGTGGACTAAGAGTCAACTAAGGTTCCTAACATCGCTGTGGATACGCTCAGCCTTGAAAAGAGTACTCAAAGCAATCATGATTAAGAAAAATAAATTGATTATATGCATTATGTTAGCAAACCTGTAAGTGCTAGAATGCAAACAATTATAGATACATATTTTCTTGGACTCCATTTCACTTAAAGAATTGAGACTTCTGACAAATTATGATTTTTAATGGACTTAAATGTTGATTCATTGCTAAAACAGGAAACAGTGAGTTTTGCAACATTAGCTTTCCACCATAAAATTAGCAAATTTCCAAAAGTCAGGGGCTAAAGCACAGTCATTTTCTGGGGTGTCATAATCTGGATTAAGAAAAGAATAGATTTTCCAGGCAAAGACAAAAGCATAAAATCACTGTAAAATTTAATGGATTCCCGTCTATAAACTTCAAGCTTAAGGAGTTCTGTTAGCTCTTTAGCCTACTCAATTCCATCTTTTCTTCCTTAATAACAAATTCTCTCTAGTTTCTACTACACCTCTAATTAATGGAATTTTAAGCCAGTATTACCTATGTGGAAAATACTGTGGAAATTAAATCACAAACAAGAGTACTAATAATCACTAAACAAAATTTTACAAAGAGACTGTGAAGAGTATACAATAATGGTAGTGGTATTATAGCTAGTACTTAGACAACACTTTCTATGCGTTATGCACTTTTTGTAGCACTTTGTATCTACTTAATATAATTTCCCTAATAATCCCACAAAGGGGGTACAATTATTGTCTTCATCTTATAGATGAAGAAACTTAGGTATGGAGAGGACTGCCTGAGGTCTCACAGCTAATAAAAACATCAGCATCTAGACCCAGGCAAATTTGCTCCCAAATCCCTGTTTTTATCCTCATGCTATTGTTACATGATTATCCTCAGATTTTTCATTATTTCATTACTGCCCAACTTTTATGCTATTCTTTGACCTATTTATTTCTGTCTGTTGATTAAACTAGAAACTCCCTCGGAAGAATTCTGGCCTTATTGTCATTCATTGTCACAACAAATAGACCCACTTGCCATCATTGATAAACTTCATTCACTCACTCAATTTTAAAAAACACTAAATATTCAATTTATGTCAGAAATTAAATCAGTAGATTTTGTCAGTCGAAAGAATGATAAAGGGTGGTAGCCATGTAAACTTGACTAGAATTTGGTTTCATAAGTGATACATATCTGCACTGGATCCTATGTGAACAAAGAGAAAAGAAACAGGAATAAATTATTCCAATTCCAGGTTTGGAACAGGGTTAGGAGTCAGTCAGTTGATGAAAAAGGAAACAAGATAGGCAGATGCAATGATTTGAGTGAAGGAAGATACAAATGAGTACAATGCATTGGAGAAATCCCAATAGTTCAATTCTTATTCATATTTCAAAATTACTGAGAACCCACCATGTGCCATACACTGTGCAAAACACTGGGAATTCAAAGAATAAGACACAATCACCATCTCAAGAAATTTACGATAGAGTCATGGGTAACTCTTTGAAAGGGCAAAGGTTTTTAGCATAAATTACTTAAGACCTTTCTTATTGTCTCTGTTTAATTCCAGCTTCTCATGAGCAGCAAAAATCAGTACATTATAATACTTGGAGACGGTAGTCCTTGCTTAGAGGATACTCCTGTTTCCACATAATGGTCTTTCCATCACAAGAAAGAGACAGGAACCTGACTTGCAAGGCCCTGTGTCCCTGACTACGGAAATCTGTTTCTGTCCTAATAGCAAGGGAGACTTTGAAGGACTTACATCTACGCCTGACATGAGATGAAGATGTCCCATGCTCTATGCGTTTAATGTGCTGCTTCTTCAGCTATAATGTCTCTTTTTAAAAGAGTTTAAATCCTGAAAAATGGATAACAGAATCATAAACAGTAAACTTCATATAGCAATTTACTATAAAGCAGAAGCTTAGATATAAAATGATGAGAGAAAGATAAAGCAGGCATGTAAGTTATCCTTAACATCTGTGCTGAATAAATTTAAAACATTAAAATTTCAGTTGCTGAGAGTAACAATTGTATTTGCTAGTCAGAGTCCGCTTTGGTCCATTTGAGAAAAGCACGTCAGTCATTCTTAATGGTCTCTGCAAAACCCTATCCATGTCTTTGCCAAGAATCTCATATAATAGTTACAAGATAAACCCCACTGTGCTTCACAGTAAATCAGGGAGTTCCACAGCTAAGTTACACGATAAGCCTTGCTATATTGAACAGTAAATCATGGAATTCCTCAATAAAGTTACACACAAAAACTCCCTAACTTATTTATTTATTTTTTCTTTATAGTATTATTTCCCAGTGGGGGATAAAGGTCAGCAATGTGGCTTCTACTGAGCTACCTCCCTTTATCCCTTCTGCATACACATTTCTGGAGAATGCATCGGGTCCCTCCTACCACAGCTAGAGAATGGTGAATATTAAACTTGACAGAAACCCAAAAAGATCTCAGACGTAGAATCAGTATCAATGGATTGGTGAGGGTGGGAATGCCAGGTGCACAAGGGCTGTGTGAGGTGAGAACTCCATTAAAGAGGAGCAAAAACTGTGAAACCTTAATATACCATTTGTTCATGAAGAATCAATGGAACATAGGTAATAGTAACATCAATAAAATTTCCCTAATGATAATTTAATGATTATGAACTATTACATTACCAAGATGAAGTTTTGTTTCCCTACGGGCATTATGAATATTATTTAATGCAAACCTGCAGAGACCCAGTACTTTACTCAACTATGACAGGGTACTAATGGAGCTTGGGAGTAAGGAGTAATCACAGTCTGTCCCTGCCTCCCACCTCCTCCCCAGGACAGAGTGATACCCAGAAATAATAAACTATGCTACTCAGTAACGGGAAACATGAAGTGGTCCTTGTGATTCACAAGTCATGGATCTACAAACTGGAAAGAGCTTTTATCACCAGTCTTTGTCTATCTTGAGATAGATTTCATTCTATTCAAGTTAGTTATGCATAACTCACATGCACAAATACGGCAGCCTAAAATAAATACAACATTTTGAGATATGAAAATAGCAAACTAGTGTACACTCAAACCTTACTAAGTCTCAAATAAAATTACCAACTTAAAAAATTAGATATAACATCTAGCTCCTCAGAAAATATTTGCAAGCAGAGCAGTGCATTGGCTGCTCATATTACTACAACTTTGTTACTGTTAGAAAATAGCCTACAGTACATTTGTAAGGATTCTATTATCATAAATAATTAAACTCAAATAACACTGGTCAAAATAAATAACCAAAGTACATTTTGTACTTTAATAATCCTGTTTTGACTGGGGTTGTTTAGGGTTATTTGGGAAGGGGGATGGTTTGTTTGATTATTATTGACTTAAGTGCTAATTTCCTCAAATTGGTAACCCACATTTTTTCTCTCGGTTGTCAATTAAATTTAATAAGGACGTAGTGTATGGGCAAACAATCTTATGTAAAATACTTTTAGTGTAGCAGTACAAGAAAAAACTTAATAAGAATTGCAAGTTTAAAAAACTCAGTTTTAACCACACTTTACTTAGCGTAAATGTATGTATGGGTTTTTTTTTTCTATTATTTATCAACATGCCTCAAAAATTCAGTCAATTTAAGTGTGGGTCCTAAGGCTTACTTCCAATTTTAAAAAGCTTATATTGTATTTTTTTCCAGAAAAATTTGCCGAATTCCAATGATCAATATATAGAAACTATTATAATTAGAAGATATACATCAACATAAAAATTCAGCACTAAACTATATTAAGTTATATGTTTATCAGATTTCTGGATGGATGAATGGATGGATGGATAGATGCTTATAATGGAAAAAATAAAAAACAATGCACAAGAAGAAACGTGCCATTTCTTGGGCATTTACTAGGTCAAGATGTGAGCTCTGTATATTTAGCATACATAATCTTTGATCCTCACAACTACACTTTGGTCACATTTTTGCACATCGTCAAACCGAAGTTCAGGGAAATTAATTTTCTTAAGCTCAGAGCAGGATTTAAAGTCAGATTTACCTAGCTACCAAGCCTGTGTCTTTCCCCGACCCTATAGTCTCATGGTCTCCGTCTGAACAGATCAGATGGCACAGAGGGTGCCCGGGGCCTCCCGTTGCCAGTCTGATAACAGGAACAGGAAGAAAGGTTCATTCACGTGCCATTTACGTAACAGGCTGTTTGTTTCAAATTATGTCAGAGCAGGTGGAGTCAGGGGAGTGGTTACTTGGTGTTATTATTCAATAGTTCTTCAAATAGCTTGCGGTGGGTAAGAAAAACAAACTAAACCAAAACATACAAAAAGCAAGTCTTATGAACTTTCTAATTTGGAAAAAAGCTTTCTAATTAAAGTATCTTTTGGGGGGGGTAGTATCTAGAGATTTTACCTTATCTGTATTCAGATTCAGATTGTTTTCTTAACCATGTAACTGGTATGAGAATAGAGGAGGCAAGGCGAAATATGTAGAAATTATTTCTTTAGAAATTCAAATTTTTATGTACTGAGTTGTTTACTCATCCACATTCAAAGCAGATTTTTCTTTGCATGCACTCTAGTTCAAAAATAGCTGTCATCAGGACACTCTTGGGACTGGCCTAGAATGCAATGGGGTGTATTTTTCAAGGTTCTTAGCCATCTCTGGAACTTGAGAGAGAAGGCTAGTAGATGCCTTTTTATTTTAAATCTAATTATTCTCCTCATTGAAACCTCATAAGCTTAGTGAAAGTCTCATAGCCTCTGATGGTGTCTGGCTACCAGGGAGTCATTAAACCACTTGCAAGTCTTGGCAATGTCATGAAAATCCCATCTAGCAGGAGGGGTAACATGAGGTGAAGGGAGGATATGACCCTCGTCTTCCCCAACTTTAGGAATTAGTTGCTAGGAGTAGCATTTGGTGGTTTGTGCTTCAAAATCAGCAATGCTCCAAAGGGTAGATTCTTTCATTAAGTAAACTGAAGAATTTTCTCTGACAATGCCAAACGGAATGTTCCTTTTATTAAAGACTGTGGACTTCATGCTGTCGGGAAGGAAGAACACCAGTGCAAAGATCCTGAGCTATGTAGCAGGAGGCAGAAAGGGACACCAGTGGGTGTCCCTGTCCAGTGAGGGGAGTTACTGCTCTAATTGACAAGTAAGTGTGCATTGGCCAGAATGCTTTTAAAACTACATTAGCCAGAAAGTTTTAAACATTAAAATTTCCCTTCCAAGCCAAATTAAATCCTTGCACATACTGCCATATTTTTTGACCAGAAATATTAACTGTTTTATGCTACTTTCCTGCATTGAGAATCTCTAATACCTTCTGTTTACTTAATGAAATAAAGCACACGTGCTTCAGTCTGACATTCAAAGCTTTGTACTCTCTGGACTCGATCTACATGCCTGGTTTTATATCCTACGTCGTGCTGCTCAAATTCATCCACTATAATCACATTAATCTGTTTACTGTCTTTTAAAATACCTAATTTTTCTCATTTCCATACGTCTCCTAATCTGTTCTTTTTCCTCCATTTTGCTTCACTCAAGGTTGCAGAGACTCCATAAAGCCTGGTTCAAAGTCGCTATACCGGCACTGACTTCTCCCACTTCTGAGCTCCCATATTGTTTTATGTCTGGGACCTTCTCTGGTTCCTACCATTTCTGCCTTCTATTGTTTATCTTTATGTAAATGGTTACTTTCTAAGATTTTTGTAAACACTTTTCTGCTTATAACCATGGCTGATTTTTTTTAAATTAATTCCACACTCTTCTCCCAGCACCTAGAAGAGTGTCTTGCATTCAGTAGATGCTCGATAAATCTTTGTGGTTTGAAAAATTAAACTGAAAAATAAAAGACTGCTAAGAAAGGAAGTTAATTTAAACATATTTGATAATTACTAAGTTCAGTTTTCACAAACATTTTATCGTGTAATTTTTCAGAACGGCTCTGAGGTAAAGTTTATCTGCATTTTACACCCGAGGAAAATAAAGATCAGAGGGATTGAAAGACATGCTAATATTCACACAATCCACTTGATTATTTCATGAGAAAGGAGGCTCTATCTGTCTTATTAACCTCTAGATTCTAAAAACTCAACACATTTCCCTGCACATAATTGATTTCTTTTCAGTTAGTTTGCAATAAGCAATTTTTAAAACGAACTAATGAATTTATGTTGGAGTGATGTTTGCCTCTAAATCCCAAGCCCTGTTTTTATTATATCAAAAAGTTTATAGATTTGGTAAGTTCTGAACTATGTCACATAGAAGTAGCTCAAAGCTGGTTTGTGTCTCATGAAATTGCAAACAAGTGTTAACACTAAATAACAAGGAAGTACTAGAAGAATTTCCTGTCCCAACAGGGGATATAAGACAAATGTATGTAGAATAATGATTTAGGTCACTGTTTTCCAAAATTCAATCAAAAGAACTTCCACAGGATATTATTAGATGTTCTACTACTTCTTTTTCCTCCTTTCTTTGTTGTGTGTGTAGCTGGGGTGTTCTGTGATGAAATGTGCTCGGGAAATGCTGGTTTAAACAAAGTTTCTTTGCTATGACTTTAAGTACACTAGGACACATCATAACTCTCCAGGAAAGAATATGATAAGGAACATTTCCCAACAGACTTTCCTGCAGAACTTTCTCTCACAACATGTCCTAAGACTGGAAGTCCACAGACAAGCTTTGGAAAACACCCTTAAGAGTATGCACATATATGAAATATTTTTTGTGGGTCCCTAAAGGAAGTATGGATATATGTGATAACTTCTAAAATTAAGAGTGTTGTTAAGAATGGATCCTCTCCATATGTACTTTAATAGGTTGGAGGGACTGAGCAGTGTGACCATGGGTCTAACCTATGATATTTCTACTCATATCTTAAAGCTTAAAATGGTATGGTTCATCTCAAGTTCTCTTCTGTTCATTTGGGATCCAGTTGTAAGTGAGACAGCATGGATGTGTGTTTATTTTTGTGCAGTGGATATTTATTGTGCTTTTCTAACCATAATCCCTTCCCCATTCTTCTAGTAATGGCACCCACTTTCTTTGGGGAACTGTCTTTCCTCATGCCTGTATACTCCTGGTGGGCCTGCCAGACACACGACCAAGGCACTGGGCAAATGACACATGCCTGGTAAATCACAGTTGACAGTCCCCTTGCCAGTGATTAGTCTAGTTGGCAGGAGGCATATGGTTCAAGCCAGGCCAGAGTTCTTCTCAAAGCTTTTTTGATTTGGACTTAGAAAAGAGGTTTTCCATCTTAGGTTCTAGAAGCTGGATGCATGCATCTCTAGAGCTGCCAGTGGTCACGTTATCCACATATAAACAAATAAAGCAACCCAGCTTACTATGAGAGAGTTGAAACCTGTTCTGAAACAAATGGAAATGAGACAGAGAGAAGGAGAGAGTGAGGGAAGAGAGAGAGAGGACGTTTTCTGAATCGTTGCTTTTGGTCATGTCTGAAGAAAGTGTTTCTGGAGCTAACAAAAACAAAGCTAGTCACTACAGTGCCAGATGGCTTTGGCTAGTGTGCCAGGGAAAACACATTCTCTTACTGATTTGGTAGGTGTCTGTGGTGCTGAGGGTCAGCGTGAATGACAAAAGACTCTAAGGTTTTAAATTTATAAAGTACTGCTGTTAAGACAGGACCTTGAGAAAATACATAATGCAATATCCTGATTTTGCAGGTGAAGAAACTAAGGCATAGAAAGTTGAAGTCGCTTGCCCAAAAATATAACATCAACTTAGCAGCTCATTGAGGACTAAATTTGTGTCCATGTTCTTTTCTATTACAACATATTTGCCAACTTTGTCCTCCATTTTTTTTCCAGAATGAAAAAAATAGTAGGATTTGGTACTATGTGTCGGGAAGCACTTAAGGTCAGTGGAGGGAATATTGGAATTAGAGTAGGAGGTCTGAATTTGAATCCCAGGTCTGCCATTTCCTTAGGCAAGTTACTTAATCTCATTGAATCTGCATTCCTTTGCACGGAAAATGAGGCTAGTAGTCTATATCCTGCATACTTCAAATGATAATTTCTGTAAAAGTATTTGCAAACTCTTCAACACTATTCAAGAGATGTTCTTAAAAAATTATTCTGTATCATCGTAAATATGTTTTATTTTCCTATTTTGTAAAATGAAGGTTTTATAACTCATTTCAGGGGCAGTTATGCCTTTATCCATATAGGTTAATGACCTTATATTTTGCAATAACTGTTTCAGCTTATTCTCACACTGGGAAATACTAGCTGCCCTCATATCCATAGGGCATGTTTAGCTATAGATGCACATTTCAGGACGGCAGTATAAACACATGCTACAATTAATAGGACTTATCCAATCTGCCTAATCCATATTTCTGAGGGCAGAGTCAGTTGACGGAAATTTTTTTCAGCAGCCTTAGCACACTGATTGACATTTGATTTTTTTAATTAAAAATATTTTATTGAATACTTTTCTACTATAAAATCAGCTTGATAATTCTCCTTATAAGATTATCCAAGGGAGGATGAGTACTAGTTACCAACCTAAATCCCATCAAAAAACTTGTGTCCATATATCTCAAATGATATAATTACAGGAAAACTTCAGGATGTATGTGTGTGGAGGGGAAGTAAATTTTATTAACATTTCCAAAACCAGTCGCCTTCTCTTTGGTAGAGTATTCCTTTCCATCCCACTAGCATCAGAATTGACCTTGTGACTTGCTTCGATCAATGAGCTTTGAGCAGAAATGACATAAGCTACTTTAAGGAAAATTGAGTGATTCTTTCCTCTTTCTTTTTCTCTCTGCCATGATACTACTAACAATATCCCAAATTGGGGATAGTCCTTCAGCCTGAGACCCAGAATGAAGAGCCAAAGCCAACAATCAATGAATATGTAACATGAGTAAGAAATACACTTTCATTGATGTGAGCCTCTACGTTTTTAGGTTTTTGTTACTGCAGGATAACTTACCCTAAACCAGCTGACTCAGTGTGTAATGACATGTTAAATACACTGGTCTATTATACATCCGTGATGGTTATTTCCTTTTTAATATAGATGGAAAAACTGAGGTATAAGAAAGAAACCTACCCAAGAAGAAAGTAAAGAAACATGCACTAAGGAAACAACATTTTTATCAGTGATTTATTGTTGGTCCCTTTTATTCTTTAGTTGATTTTAAAAACATAAATTCAAAGATTTTTAATGATATTTCTATATATTTTATAATTTCTGGTCATGGAATAAAGTTATCCAAACACAGCTAAATTAAGAACCTTGATACCAATCCACAGACATTCTCTGAAGTGAAAACAAATCATAATCACACAGTAGGACTATTGACTTTCATTGTATTTTACCAGAAAGAATAACTGAAATTGCCCTTTGTATTCAGCCACTATAAATTTCTTCACTGTGCCATCTTTCCTCTCTTTTTGTAAATACACTTATATAATGTCACCTGGCCATCAAGAATTTCCTCTAAAGTTTTATTCACCAGACAGCATGCAGATTCCAGTGGACAGGAGATTTAAAGTCCAATTTGAATTTTTATCAATTTCACATAGAAACCCAGACTATGCATATTTGATTACACTCTCATTTGTTGTTTGTCTCTTATTAAAAGACAAATAATGAACAAATTGATTTAACACATAAATCATACAGTTTGCTTTGAATGCCCTTTAGATTGTGTAAGTCTAAGAAATCTTCAAATCGACATAATAAGGACTATGTAAAACAATTTCCAATATAACCTGTTTCCTGATCTCTCTGTCCAGTGGCATAATATCAGCTAGCCATGAACTCTGCCTGGTTTATATAATTTGGGCACATTTCATTCTAATTTTTTAATAGATTATATCAATAAAAAACCCCATGAAATCATAAAAGATAAAGAAGCACCAACTCTCTGTGCTCCTTTGTTGTATTTATATCTTTAGAAATCGTGTCTTTAGTTGTGAATTAAAAATGAGTTGTCAGGTTCCCTTAATAATTAATGCTGAAATGAACAACTGTTGCAAGTACAACACATCCCATTTAATGTTAAACAGCATTATATTTACTGTAATTCCACCTTTCATCCTAATGTCAACCTTTAAATCTTTAATGCTTTAATCACACTTCTTTTGCTGATATCCCTTGTGAGTTGCTCAAACCGATGCCCACTATTTTGTGATAAGGTGGGCATTTTATGCTGCAAGGGTTAGTCAGCAGCAATTGTTAATTATTAAGGAAAACAAAATGCAGCTGCTGGAAAATTGTGTTTGTTCCCAGCAGGGCATGTTACCTTTAATCTCTACTGACACTGAGGCAAGTGAAGTCATAAAAGGGAGATAATGCATTTCAAGAACACGGCCCCATAGAAAATTAAAGAATTTCCTATAAAATTAATGAGCCTAATTACCAGATAATGTCTGCATTTGCCTTTCAGTAAGTTATCCGCCTTCCTGATAGAGAGCTGGAAAAGAGAGGAAGCAGTGGGGTGAGGCCCCAAGGAGCGGCCTTGCTGCTGGCTGTGCGGAGCCAGGAGAAATGGAAGGAAAGTCCAACCGTTTGCCACCGGGCTTCTGTTTCTCCCGGAAACTGAGAAGATGAAGGGCTAACATTGCTAAGAGCACACTGTGTATAAGATAATGAATAAGGCCTTGGGTTGTTACTCTGTCTATCTGAGTCTTAATTTCCTCACCTTAAACTGGGGCTATTTAAGGGATTAACTTGACTCATTTTATTTCAGGCTTTTAGTACAATGCTTGAAATTTAAAAATTACTCATTAAATATTACCAAATAGTCCTTTAACTGCCATTGCGATCCTGAGAATTAGATACTATGACCTGCACTATCGTTATCTCTCAGTTCAAACAGCGATCATGTGGCGGGGGTTGCGAGGCACACAGCTGTGAACTCGGGTCTCTCTGGTTACAAAAACTGAACTGAGATTATGCGTTAGAGGCATGAAATGGCTCATCCCATTCCAGATAGACGGATAATGAATGAATGACGATTTACCCCCTTTCTTCAGTACGTAAATTTTGTTTCAAACTTAGTATTTATGGAAATTCAGGTGGGAGTGATGGCCATACGGCAAGTTCAAGAAGGAAGAGTCTGCATGAAGAGCACCTTGAAGAAGCCTAAATTTCCACACTCTGAAATGCCTGCTTTGCGTTGCTTGAGCCCTGCAGTATCATTCAGAAGGCAAAAGCCACAATTATCATCCACAGAATGAAGTTAGAGTAGGAAGGCTAGCTAAAGATAAATGCATAAAGCCTAAAAATGTTTTGAAAGGTTTTTTTGAGGGGGTTAAGTGAGCTTTACATGGCTTCTGGGGAGTCGGGAATCCTATTTGGCCAGACTCTTTGGGACACCAGAATAGTCCTAAGGCAAAAAATTCCTAACTATTATTGGTTCATAAGCCACTTTGAAAATCTGTTGAATCCTGTGGATATTCTACTGAGAAAAAAATGTGCATATATACTTAGGTTAAGAATCCCATATGGATTTTGCTTTTGACCTGGTGATTTTTAAGAGTTTAAAGTCTAAGTTAAACTCTTTGAAACCTAAACCCAAGACAGCTATAAGCCAGAGCAAGTCTTTTTATACTGTCCCCAGCCTATGCAGCTTCCCTGAGATTAGGGTTGGCCCCAATCTGTTCAGTGGGCCACAGCTAGCTGCTGAGTGATTGCTGGGTGGCTGCAGATGCCCAGAGCCCAGCTGCACTCAGAATAGGAGTTCTGGCACTGTGACCGCCTTGGGACATGTGGCCCCGTCTGAGGATGAAGACCCTTCAGAAGCTGTATCTGTTCAACTCCTCCTGTAAGTTGGCCAGATGAGTTACTACTACTACTGATAACACATCTTACGTATATGTATCTAATAATGAATGTTTTATGAGATTAAGTATATATGAAGGCATTTTTAAAAATTATAAGACACTATGTACAAGCCATAGGTCAAGAGAAAGATGGAAAAAAGAAAGAAATGAACATATTCCATTATTTCCTATAATCCTTATAGCAGACCTTAATAATAACTCTGTTTTACACTTACAGAAATATATATCATAAACATTTAAGAAATAAAGTTTCTTCCTAATATCCTAAAGCTGTTTAATGCACTTCTCTGTCATGCAAACAGTAAATAAATTACTGAGGTAACCTGGGCAGAATATTCCCTAATGAAGATATTCCTTACTGATTTTTAGATTGATGTTGTGCCAATTAAGAAAAAACTGCATTCAGTAGCCATCCCTTCTCAGCTGTAGAATGCTCATAATGATCAGAACTTGTGCAACACCACAGCACAAATGTTAGCTGTTGACATCATGATCAGATTCAGACAAACCTGAGTTCAAATCCCATTTCTGCCACTCACTAAGTGTGTGAACTGGGACAATTTATTTAATGTCTCAGAGCCCCATTTGCTTCATTAATAAAAAACACATTTTTCATAGGCTGTTTTATAGATTAAATGAGAGACCCAGGATAAGTGTTTAGCATATAGGTCTAGCACATCATAAACCGTCTGTGTATGTTATCATTTGTTCTGTCATTTGTCATGTATTTATTATATACCTCCTATGAGTCTCTTTATCATTTATGGAAAATTGAAATTCTAGGAGAGTTAAAATACACCTTTATGACAGACCTGTCTTTCTGACATTTTATCCTTTTTTTCTTAAACTTTACCCCCTTTGCTCCACTTCCACTCATACCCTGCATTTCTCCTTGCGTTTCTGCAGTCAGGCGTTCTGCTCGGCATTTGGAGAAACAGAGATGAAGAGAGCAAAGAGCCTGCCCTGGTGACCTCAATGTTTAGTGAGATGGAGCAGAAAACATCAGTGACTTACTGACACTGGTGCTTCTGGGGCCCAGAGAAGGGGCAAAGACGAAATAATTACCTGAGCTGAGGTGGGTGAAGGACGGGGAATTTGACATGGAAGCAAAGCCTCGTGTGTAGACGTGGTTGCAGGCGAGGCTAGCGAAGTACTTCAAGGGCAAAGGACGAAGGTGAAGGGGCAATAAACCTCACGAATCTGGACTTTGCCCTGAAAGAAATGAAGACTTGAGGTGTGCGGAGGGAGAGGATATGAAGAAAAGGGAGGAGTAGGAGGTGCCTCCCCAGGAGTGGCTGGAGTCACAGAGGAGGGGTGCCAGGCCCAGAGCTGGAGACGCGTGTGGAAGAGCGGGCGTAGGGGAAGAGCACACCGAGTTGGAGTAAGGATGTTGACTGGTACTTGCTTTTCTTCCACCTACAAATGAAATTTGAGGTGTGGACCCCTTTGCTATAAGTTTCCCAGCGATGCTGTTACAAAGAACCACAAATTGGGTTCCCTGAGGCAACAGTTTATTCTCTCACAATTTTGGAGGCTAGAAGTCTGAAATCAATGGGTTGGCAGGGCCAGGTTCCTTTCGAAGGCTCTGGGAGAGAATCCTTCATTGCCTTTTCCTAGCTTCTGGCAATTGCCCGAAATCCGTGGCATCCCTACCTCCTATGCTTGTAGATCTGTCACCCCAATCTCTGCCTCTGTCTTCACCTGGCTTTTCCCTCCCCTCCTGTGTCTTCGTATTCAAATTACCATCTTTTTTTTTTTTCCTAGAGACAGGCTGTCACTCTGTTGCCCAGGCTGTAGTGCAGTGGCCCAATTATAGCTCGCCGTTACCTCAAACTCCTGGGCTACAGGCACATATCACCATGCGCACCTAATTTATATATATATAGTAGAGACAGGTCTCACTATGTTGCCCAGACTGGTCTTGAACTCCTGGCCTCAAGAGATCCTCCCACTTCAGCCTCCCAAAAAGCTGGGATTACAACCATGATCCACCAAGCCCAACCCCAAATTACTTTCTTCTTATAAAGACACTAGTCATTGCATTAAGTCCCATCCTAATCCATTATAACTTCATCTTTTTTATACCCGCAAAGACCCTAACCTATTTCCAAATAAGGTTACATTCATAGGTTCTGGTGGATGTGAATTTGGCTGCAGCAGGGGGACACTATTCCAATCAGTACAGCCCCTTACAAGGATAAAAGAGGCAGCATCCCATTTCTGAGGTTTCATCAGTGGTTGACGGGCACTGGGGAAGCCCAACATTGATCTAAGAAAACCACACACACCACCTGTGCAAGAACCAGCACGTGATGAAGGCCACCAGCAGCACAGAGATGAGCAAGAGCAAGAGTCTATCCAGGAGCATAAGAACATCTCGGCCTTCTCTGTCCGTCCTCCCTGCCCAGACCTGGTAGTGCTCAGGGAAACAGGTATCCCAAGGGTCTACATAAATTCCTGCAATAGGAGAGGAAAAGTGAGAAGGCTGAGCAAAGCCACCCTACCCACTTAAATGGTGGAGAAGAGAGTTTTGACTTAAATATGCAATTAAGGTTATAAACTAGATTGGACTGAATTTTAATAATTAACAGTGGCTAAAATGTTCTGGAATCTTCCCAGATGCCATGAGGAGAAAAACATGAGATCCAACATAGTAAGGTGGAAGGCAGTTATTGGAAAATGAAATTCACATCTATAACCCCATATATGGGTAGAGAGCCCCTCACTCATCTGATGACAGGCATTTTTGAGATGTCTAATTAGGCTGAAATGTCACAATGAAGATGTAGGCAAAGGAGTTAACAGAACTCACGGGAATAGAGGAAGATCCCTCAGCAAGGTGATCTAGCCCAAGATGTCAGGTAGGCAGAACCATACCTAAACGTTGTCACAGAGAGAATTTAACACAGAATGAAAACAAGAGAAATTCTCCCGTTCTGGAAACCGAAGCCAGTCCTAGAGGACTTGTATTACACTGACGTCCTTCTCTAGGTCCGCCTTTTCCTTGTCCTTTTACCATCTGCGAAAGAATTTAAGTTTTACACAATAATGCTCTTTTTTTCCTCAGAGCATTTTCTTTCTCTAATCTGGTCATGATAGTTTCTGGCAGAAACCATTCATCCTTTTTAAAATACCCAGTGTCACTTTTCAAATAGCTCCCCCAACCCCACTGCCAGTCAACCGCATTCCCTGAAGATACCCACTATATGCAGAGCCAGGTACTAAGAGCCAAATAAGAAAACTCGAAAGTGAAAAAGGAACATTGGAGTTGATCAAAATGAGGAAACTCGACTTAGCCATAGCCTCAATCCCCTCTGATCTTCTGAGCGGGTATTCCAAACATACTGTTTGAACTGGGGTTCACCATAAGGTGCATTTTTAAAAGTCTGCTTTTCCAGTATTATCATGCTAGCTGGAGTTACTTATTTCATTCCAGCTCAGTAGGAATCCACAGGCTGCATAAAAATACATTAAGGAATATTTATAAGATGGCAAACAGGACAAAATGTATGGGAAAGAATAATATTGTGCATTGCTCATTACAAACATGATTATTTTGTGTATGTAACGGATGTGTTGTTAAAGCACAGTGGGTTGTTTGAAGTTTACAAGTTTGTTATGGATTGATTTATTCATGAAATGCTTTGTTTCTATGACAACTTTATTGGTTTGCCTGTGGTCTAAATACATATAGGCATGGCGGGAATTCCACGGTACAAAACAAATTACACACTCCCCCTTGAATCACTTGCTGCCTTTAGGGAGTGTAGCAAAAGGATTTCCAACCAGGACAGACATCACCATTCCCAGAGCCAGCATTAGAGAGATCACATAATAAAGGGGAAAAAGGCTTTTTAAAAAGAACAACTTAAAAGTCTCCAACAGTTTCCAACTCTGTACTGTAAGGAAAGATGGAAATGAGCAATGAAATGCCCAACATAAGATAAGAGAAATACAATCTACCCAGAATGCATGAGGTTTTTATTTAAGAAAAAACACTGATCAAAGACCCGTATTCTCTGCTGTAAATAATACCCCTTGAAGAATACCATTAATATTCACAACAGTTGTGTAACTACAAAAGAAACTGAGAATTGTTGTTTAGAGAAAATAATAATGGATTTTGGAAGATAAAAGGAAAAGGCGGAAGAGAGAGAGAGAGCTCGAGAAAGAAAGATATTTACTGTGGCTCAGGAATAATCAAGGAGAGAATGGCCCTTAGTTAGTTATTCAGTGAAACTCAAGTCAGAGAAATCATGCTTCAGGGGACTTAGGCCTCGTGAAAAAAAGAAAAGTGAGAGCAGAATCCAAATGATATTCCTCACATTACCCGAGAAATGCATGCCCATGTATACATGGAAGGAAAAATTGAAAAAGATTACTCAGAATAAAATTGTTGCTCTTCATAAATTTAAAGAATGCCATCCTACATAGTGAAATAGTGAGAATTTAGGTGAAAAATATATATGAGGCAAGATATATTTTCCTCAAATCATTATTTTTTTAAAATTTTTTTAAAGCAACTTCAATTTTTTGCTCTTTTTATTTCCACAGACATTGTGCATATTTGTGTATGTGTGTGTGTGTATGTGTGCTGGTAAATGAAGAAGATTAATTATGAGGTATATGATGGCATGCACAACTTGGAACTTGAAACCAGTTCCTCAATCCCTGCTGAGGGGCTGGATTAGACACACCATGGGGCTCCACCATCACAGCCATGGCAGTTTGTCAGTGTTCAACATCTGACGTAGGAGAGCCAGTCCGATCACGTGCCAGCAACTAATTAGTTTCTTTCAATAAATTGTAGGTTTAGAAAAGAATAGGAAGGCGAGGTGCAAAATGAAAGGTTATGTCAAGTGAAGTTTGGGGCAGCCATTATCAGCAACGGTGCACCAATGCCCTTCTCTGGAGAGAAGTAGAAACGATGGAACGGATGCACCCAGATAAGATAGATCATGGGGGCCATTGAAGAGGGGAAAGGAGATGGAGTGATTAGATGCATCAGCCACTGAGGGCTCTAGTTCCCAAGAGGCTTGCTTATAGCTCATTTTTCTAAGTATATCGTGCCGTTTCAATAAATTGTTTATTCAAGCTAACTTGAGGGAATTTCTCTCCCCTGCAAATAAAGAGCCTTTATTAAGCTGTATAATCTTAATCATTTCTAACAATGGTTAATTCACCTTTTCAATTAAAATTGATTACTTAAGAAGAGTTATATCAACTATTGCCATGGTGTAGGTACAGAGTTCTGGTAACTAACATGAAGAAACGACTGAAGCATGTCCCAGACATTGTCAGTGTATTGCTTGGATATAATTAGCTAAATTCCTTGGTGGTCCAGTTGTTCTAAAAATCAGTCAGTGGTAAAATTTTGAGCCAGTATAGGTGGCAGGGATCTCTGTGGCAACAAAGCAATGTGGTATATATTCTATATACTACACAGGATACAGCAGTCTTTGCTGCATTTGATAGTGTCCAGTTCAATGAATTTGGAAGATGAAATACCTAGAAATCATCTCTTCCTAAAAAAATTAAAACATGTGCATATTTATATTGTAGAGTTTATACGACTTCACCTGTGTGATTGAATCAAGAATATGTTCACATACAATAATTGAATGTTCCATATTTTTACTTTGGGCTCCAGGGTATTTACTGTGATACAGTAAGGAGCTTGCACCCAGAGTCCTACAAAGCTACCACTGCCATGCAATATTAGGAAATTGTGTTACATACTGCCATGTTTCTCTTGAACTCAAAATTCTCCCAAATTTGAAAAGAAATCAGTAAACATATTAATAACTGTGTCCCACCAAAATTGGTTTTAAAATTTGACTCAAAAAACACAGAAAAAGAATGGGTAGACTTTTAGGTGAACTCAACACTAAGTTTTTTCTTGGGAAAATTAAGGTGCTATGCTCACTCCGTTATTCACGCATTCATTGAGGTCTTGCATTGTGCAATACCTTCTCCTCCTTGAATATTACCTATTATCAGGTAAGCCAGATAATACGTAAGTAAATAAATAAATCAATAGGATACTGACAAATGGTGATAAGTGCTATGTGGGAAACCAATGTGGGGCTGAGATAGCTAAAAATAGACTGGAAAGAGATGACTTTAGATAGACTAGTTAGGAAGTGATTTTTAAGCTAAGCCCTTCAGGGTGGGGAAAATTTCGGCATGGGGTAAGAAAGCGCAGAGGGGGGAAAAAACGTTCTGAAACAGAAGGAAACAATAAAAAAAATGATCTTGAGTGAAGAGGAAGCTTAGTATGTTTGAAAAATAATTGTGGTAATAATATTCACATCTAACACTGTTCCGAGTGTTTCTATTAGGTCATTTAACTAAGAGAAGAGCAACGTGTTTGGCACATGGAAAGCTGTTGATCTATATTTATTGAATAAATGGATTTTTGAAATAACTGCCTACATTCCATAGACCTCTAATTACTTATCCATGTGATGCAAAAGATAGAATGGAAAAGGGCCTGACGTGAATATTGAAAAAGATACTCAGATGACACTGATACACACCCCTGCTATTTGAATAAATACTGCTGTTTTACATCACAAGTCTATCTTCACGGTGCAGCCCCTGGAATCTAGTTTTCACTTCACGGCCACAAGATTCTTCCGGATGAAAGGCCACTGCATTGCACAATCCCTACTTTGCACAATTCCATGGGCGCCATTCACAACATATTCTTTGTAAAAGTGCCGTCTGGGATTTTGTAATGCAACAGCCTTGCTGACTAAGCTATATTACCATGGAGGTCACTGGGATACAAAGTAACAGAGTGTGTCCCTGTTATCACACTTCCCTTTGAAGGTAAAAAAGAAAAGAAAAGTAAAGTTGAATCTCCTTAGAAGAGGCTCCTCGAGAATCCTTCTGGGGAACACATACCATGTGAACATTTTATCTAACACTTAGTGCCTGAACCATTTTGCTAATTTGACGTGGGAAGCGCTAATAAGATAAAAAGCTCAGGCGTCCTTATCCCATTAGCACTTCCTCTATAGCTTTTCTGACCCACATTCTGACCTGATCTCTCCCTTATTCCCCATGGTTTGTGTTGCACTGATTAAAGCCTTCATCCTTTTGAAAAGATGTTGGAGAATTGTCTGGATTTAACTAAAATTTCCAGCTTAAATTACTGTGTGATTTTTAGCTGGTCAGAACCCGTTTAGCACAGGCAGCAGTGGCCCCGTCAGGGGATCGGCAGCAGAGTGCACAGAGGAAGTGTGTGGCCAGAAGGAGCCAGTCAACAGGCAATTAAGGCTTCGTTGCTTCCCACCACCGCAAAGCTCCTTATCTGGACTCACAAACACGAGCAAGAAAGCCAGCCAGTTGAAATTGCTGTTTATTTTGCTTGGCTATTTCAAGAGTTTTCTTTTTGTTTTGCCTTTGTTGTTGTTTTTTCCCCAGATTCGTCTGCATTAATTCGGAACTCGTATTTTTCAACCTCCTAGCCTTATCCCTGACCGAACATTTTTAGAATTTCTTTTTATTGGAAACCCTTAGATTTCTCATTATTAGAAACATGCCAGTTTATTTGAGAGAAAAATAATTAAGGGATACGGTTGTATTCATCCCTATCGCTCTAAGTGAAACATATAATCCCTCTTTGCTCTTCCCCCTGCCAGGGTACACGTCCAGGCTTCAGTTATTTCCTGTTTTAATTACCACAGCCATCTACTTCTTGGCCTTTGTCTCCCATATTTTCTCCTCCTTGTTCTGTTTAGATTATTACTGCCAAGTCAATTTTCCTTTCACGCTAGGGACCATGGCGATGTGTTCCTTGGATTTGACACAAGCTTCTCTAATATTTATGCTTCAGCCTCTGACTCTGTCACCTTCGAAGCTCCTTTCCTTTGTTAGCACCTCATTTCCTGCCTCTTCACTCAAGACAGGCTCTCAGTCTTTTCTCCCTTCCTGTTCCCCAATTTGATGGTATGTTATGGAGGAAGGAGGCCTGCCCATCTTTACTGCATTTGTCAAGGAGAGCACAGTACCACCGCATAGGAGACCTAGCGTTCATTTCTCAGAGGAGGGAACTGAGGCACAGGAAGTTCAGGAAGCTGGTCCATGAACACACTGCAGGACAGTAGCAGAGGCCAGATGGGATCCTGACTCTCCCTCAAGGCTCTTGCTCTTCACCAGTGGTTCCCAATGTTTTCAAGCATAAGGATCCCTTCTCGATGTGAAAACTTTAGCAAAGAGATTTCTGGTAAAAAATGGTAGCTTGAGGAAATTGGTTTATCCCTTTTCCCTAAGAAAAATGCATTTAAAAGTATTGTAAAGAACTAAGGTATAAATCCATAATAACTCCAGGGAAGAAAGAAGCCATCAGTGGATGAGAGGATTTTACCAAATTCTGAAAAACAGGTAGTGGCTTGAGGAACGGTTGCTGATGCATTAGGGCAAAACAAAACAAAGACAAAACAAAACTCTGATAGCCTAGAGTTGGGGTCTCTAAAATTTTCTGATTATAAGTCCTAGCAATTAGAATATTTTAAATACTCTTTCTTTATATATATATATGTATAACTATATATGTACCTACATATATGTCTTTTTAAAATTACTTGGCTTTCTAAGCAATAACATATATTGTTCTGATAAAAAATAAAAACTACATTAAAAGAAAAAAGCATTTTAAAATTGAGCAATCCTGTGTAATGGAAATTACATTTTTAATTTTGAGTGACTAAATGCTCAAAAGGCTAGTTTAAATCTAGGAATATTTAAAATAAATTTCAAATTTTAATCAAATAGAATCTGCATATATGTAAAGCATAGTGTATGTGTATGAAATGTCCTTTTTTCAATACATAGATACTGTTTCATGCCTATATGGATGATCAGACCCTTTGCCATAACTCATTAGCTATGGTGTTTGGGGAATTGCAACTCTAGATTATTCTTTTGGTCTGTGAGGGAGTTTGATGACTAACTGTTTGAAACCAGGTAGGATAAGACAACACTAGAACAGTTGGATTCTGCCTGGTGAAACATGATACTTCAGCAAAAGGAGACATCATTTCTTTGGGCTCAAGGAGATTTGAGCATTTGAGGAAGAATAACAAAGGGAAGGAGCCTATGAGCAGAGAAGTTATTTACCTATGGAAAAAGATGTAGAGTTAAATAATAACAATGTATTTGAGCAACGCAAAAGGCTCATCAAGGTCATATTTAGGGGATTGGGCTCAACTGGTGCCAAGTCAGGCCTCATTCCTTTTCCTAAATGATTAAAATAACTCAAATAATAACTCAAATGATTTAATTTTTTAACTTTTAGTTATGTATATAATCATGATTTTAGGTAATTTCAGAATAACTTTTTCTGAACAGATTAGATAATTGCTTCATTCTCCATTTGGTTCTGAGTGGCAGACCCACCCCCCAGTGAGTAGCGCTGTGTGCAGCTTCCCCTTTTCTCCCGACGCGTTCAGTCAGACCAGCCTTCCGGCCTCGACAGCCAGCACGTGAGGGACGTTGACCCAGATCTCCAGCTCTGGTTCTGGCTCCGCCGAACTTACGCTTTGAGGTTCTTGCATTTTCATTATCTTTGTAATGAGATTAACTGAGTCTGTCTTGATATTAATAGCTTTCAGAACTTGAAAATCTTAGTTCAAAGATAATGACTAAAATGGCTTGATTCTGTAGTCAAGCCAAAATCAACTTTTTTTTCAAAAGCAGAAAATTCCTCTAATATGAAAAAATTCATATTCCTTCCTCTGAAGCAACTCATAATTACTATTACTCCTAACTTCTGCAAATGTTCATTTCTCTCTCTCTTTCACTTGCTCTTTGTCTCCTTTCCTCTTTTTGTCTGCCTGTCTCTGTCTCTCTTTCTGTCTTAATTTCGTGTCACTAAAAATTTCAACATGAAGTATCAAGTACTATGATTGTGTTGGAACTTTGAAAATTTTTTTGTGACAGTGATGACTGTGTCCATCTTAACCAAAAGCCTTGTAATGAGCAGATAGATTTCTATGTAAATATAACTAGCAAGTAAGAATATAGGTATAACCAGCCTCTATTTGTCAGATTTAGAGAGTAAGTTGCTTACAGTCAGACCAATAAAGAGAAATCATTCGAAGGAAAACCCCATGAGCTAAATTTAAAGCAACATAGAATTTTTAGAAAAAGTTACTATTTCAGCAAAACTTTCCTCCTTGTACATCAAAATCGTCAACAAAAATGAAAAGTAGTAATATGGAACACAAGCCATTTGTGGGCATAGCAATAAATGTTATGCTATTATAATGGTGCCACTTTTCTGCAAAATGTTGGAAATACTTTACTCTTGTTTTTGGTCAGCCAACTAACAAGCCTATGACAGCAATTTGACCCCGCATTTGTGGGGACTGGTTAAGCCCTCCTTGTAAAGCTTTTGTCTTTATGTCTGCTGCTCAGGCATTAAGTCCCAGAGCAGACAGTCAGGAAGAAAAGACAATGTAATATGAGGAAATCAAGAAAAAGCTGGAACCCACAGGCATAAGCTGGAACCCCTCAAAATAGAGCCAAACAACATCATTTCTTGTTACCTTTGACTTTGGTGATATGGTTGGCCTGCAGAAGGTAAGGCCCTTCATCATAATACTATAGACTTGGTCTAAGAGTTGGAGAAGCTGAAGGGTTATCTAGAGGAGGGTTGAACAGTTGGAGGTCCAGCTGCTGTCACCTGCCATGGTGGTAAATCATCACATTACCAACAATGTACGTGACCCTCAAAATGGCTGCTACTTCCTTTCTGCCTTCCAAATCTAACAAGAATCTCTCTGTGGCCTAGCCTGAACAGAAACACACCCAAAGGGAATTCTGGGAAATGTAATTCAGCCTAGCCAAGTTGGCACATGACAAAGCCATCACAGTTTGTATATGAATCATTCTTGCAATCACACTTTCATTTACCCCTACACCCAATGTAATACAAGTTCTATCAATTCTGCCTCCAAAACACAGTTTGAATTCATCTTTTCCTTTCCACCTCTAATTCTGCTTTGTAGAAAAAGCCACCATTTTCTCTATCTGGACTTCTGCAGTCAGTTTAATTGTTCTGCCTTCATTCACTCTTGCAGGTCTCCATCCATTCTCTAAAAAGCAGCAAAACAAAGCAGGGTGTGCCTCTGCCCTCTTTAAAACCTATCAAACCTTCTCATTCCCCATAAAATAAAACCCAAATTCTGTGACAACACAAAACCCTAGATCTCACTCTACCCTCATCTCAAGCCACTTCCCTCCTTCTTTACTGGGCTCCAGTCACACTGGTTTCCTTTTGTTCCATTCCTGAAACTCTCTAAGCACATTGCTGCTTCAGGCCTTGGCACATACAATTCTCTCTATCTGGAATTGTATTTTCTTAGATTTCCATTACTCTGGCTTCTTTTAATCCTTCAAAAATGCCATAGTCTCGGAAAAATGTTCCCTGAACATACAATTTAAAATGGGTATCCCCTCCAATTCCTCAAATGTTTCTTCTCATAGCACCATGTTTTTTCATTCATAACATTGTTATAATTTACAATTATATAATTATTTGTGTACACTTTTAAAATATCTGTTCCTGACTTACCTCACTAGACTACACATTTTAATAAGTCCAGGAGCAATAACTTTCTTGTCTACCACTATATACCTAGAGAATAACTCAGTACCTGGCAGCAAGTGGTCAGTAATGCATGTGGAACATGTGAATGAATGTGGCATTCCTGGATTGAATGAACTTGTACCAAATAACCAGCCTGATTTCATAAACAAGAAAAAACAGAGGAGAGATATATTTACAATTGCAATAGGAACAGCAGGGACTATTGCAGAGACTTATGGCATATTCTCCAAGTCTGCAGTCCCCAGCTGCCCGGCCCATGGCCTGGTACCAGTCCATGGCCTGTTAGGAACCAGGCCGAGCATCACTGCCTGAGCTCGGCCTCCCCACCATCTCCCACACCACTCTCCCGCCCCACCCCCTGCCCCCATGAAAAATTGTCTTCCATGACACCGGTCCCTGGTGCCAAAAATGTTGGGGACTACTGCACTAAATGATTATGTTATATTAAAATGATGTCATTTTTTAAAAAAAAATAATGCAGAAATAGAGAAACTGCATATGATATAATGCTCAATTAAAAACCAGGATAAAATATATTTCATATGATTGTAGCCAGTTGGTAAAGCAATCCCTGGGAAAGCAGGGGAAAGGAAATACATCAATATATTAGAATTGCTTTATCGGGACTACAGGGTTATGGATTGTTTCTTTGGCTATTTCCTAAATTTTCTTTTGACCAAAAGGCAAAAATAGAGACGCCTGATTCTTTTTCATATACTTTTTCATATCTAAAGATTTAGTTTTTTTAAGTAGTTTGAGGTTCACAGTAAAATGGAGAAGAAGGTACTGAGAGTCCCCACATACCCCTTGCCCTGACAGGTACATAGCCTCCCCCATTTTCAACATCCCTGCATTTATCACAGTTGATGAAAGCATATTTACACATAATAATTACCTAAAGTCCATAGTTTACATCAGAGTTCACCTTTGGTGTCATACATTCTATGGCTTTGGACAAATATGTAATGGCATGTGTCCATCATTACAGTATCATACAGATACTATGTTTTTCCTGCCCTAAAAATTTTCTGTGCTCTGCCCTTTCACACCCTGAACCCACTCCTGGAAACAACTGCTCTTTTTACTATATTCATAATTTTTCCTGTTCCAGAACTTCATATAGTTGGTTGGTCAGGGTGTAGTCTTTTCAGATTGGCTTCTTTCACTTCGTAATATGCTTTTAAGGCTCTTCCAT
Organism: Indri indri; assembly: GCA_004363605.1. Taxonomy (NCBI): domain Eukaryota; kingdom Metazoa; phylum Chordata; class Mammalia; order Primates; family Indriidae; genus Indri; species Indri indri. Next base: position 73,789 of record RJWJ010002466.1, read on the forward strand.
GTCTTTTCATGGCTTGATAGATCACTTCTTTTTAGCACTGAATAACGTTCCATTGTTTGTATGTACCACAGTTTATTTATCCATTCACCTACTGAAGGACATCTTAGTTGCTTCCAAGTTTTGACAATTATGAATATAGCTGCTATGAATATCCATCTCCAGGTTTTTGTGTGGACATAAGTTTTCAACTCTTTGGGTATATACCGAAGAGTTGGATCATATGGTAAGAGTATGTTTACTTTTGTAAGAAGCTATCAATTTGTCTTCCAAAGTAGCTATATTATTTCACGTTACCACCAGCAATGAATGAGAGTTCCTGTTTCTCCACATGCTCATATCCTTAACAGCATTTGTTGTTATCGGTGGTCCAAATTTTGGGCATTCTTACAAGTGTTTAGTAGTATCGTATTGTTATTTTAATTTGCATTTGCCTAATGACATGATACAGGCATTTTTTCATATTCTTAATTGCCATTTGGATATCTTCTTTGGTGAGGTGTCTGTTAAAGTCTTTAGCCTATTTTTAAATTAGATTAATTGTTTTTTTACTGGTGGGTTTTACGAGTCCTTTGGGAATTTAGGATAAAATTCTGTTATTAGAAGTGTCTTTTGCAAATACAGTCATGAGATGCATAAGGACAATTCAGTCAATAACAGGCCACGCATGAAATGACGGTCCCATAAGATTATAATGGAGCTGAAAAATTCCTATTGTCTAGAGACACTGTGGCTATGATAACAGCATAGCACAAGGCATTACTCACATGTTTGTCGTAATGCTGGTGTAAAGAAACCTACTGCTCTGCTAGTCATGTAAAAGTGTAGCACATACTGCTCACTCACTGACTCGCCCAGAGCAATTTCCAGTTCTGCAAGTTTCATTCATGGTAAGTGTGCTATACAGGTGTACCATTTTTTATCTTTTATATTTTATTTTTACTGTACCTTTTCTATGTTTAGATACACAAATACTCACCATTGTGTTACAATAGCCTGAAATATTCAGTGCAGTAATATGTTGTACAGGTTTGTAGCCTAGGAGCAATAGGCTATGCCATATAGCCTGTTACGTAGTAGCTATCCCATCTAGGTTTTTGTAAGTATACTCTATGATGTTGGCACAATGATGAAATCACCCAAAAACACATTTCTCAGAACATGTATCTGTCATTAAATGACTGTACTTTCTCCTAGTCTGTGGCTTCCCTTGCCACTGTCTTTCACAGAACAGAAGCTTTGGTTTTTTTTTTGTTTGGTTTTTTTTTTTTTTTTTTTTTGAGACAGAGTCTCGCTCTGTTGCCTTGGCTAGAGTGAGTGCTGTGGCGTCAGCCTAGCTCACAGCAACCTCAAACTCCTGGATTCAGGTGATCCTCCTGCCTCAGCCTCCCGAGTAACTGGGACTACAGGCATGTGCTACCATGCCCAGCTAATTTTTTGTATATATTTTTAGTTGTCCAGATAATTTCTTTCTTTTTTTTTTTTTTTTTTTTTTTAGTAGAGACGAGGTCTCGCTCTTGCTCAGGCTGGTCAAAGCTTTTAATTTTAATGAAGTCCATCTTATCAATTCTTTATTTCATGGATCATGCCTTCAGTATTGTTTCTAAAAATTCATCACCATACCCAAGGTCATCTAGGTTTTCTCCTATGCTTTCTTCTAGGTGTTTTATAGATTTGCATTTTACCTTTAGGTCTATGTTCTATTTTGAATTAATTTTTGTGAAAGGAGTAAAGTCTATATCTAGATTCAGTTTTGGCACATGGATATCTGGTTGTTCCAGCACCATTTGTTGAAAAGACTGTCTTTGTTCCATTGTATTGTCCTGGCTACTTTGTCAAAGATTAGTTGACTACATTAATGTGGGTCTATTTCTGGTCTCTCTATTCTGTTTCATTGATCTAAGCATTTACTTTTCATCGGTATCACAGTGTCTTGATTACTGCAACTTTATAGTAAGTTTTGAAGTTGATAATGTCATTCCTCCAACTTTATTCTTCTACTTTGATATTGTACTTGGTATTCTTGGTCTTTTGCCTCTCCATATAAACTTTAGAATCATTTTGTCAATATCTGCAAAATAACTTTCTGGGATTTTGATTGGGACTGCATTGAATCTATAGATCAATTTGGGAAGAACTGACTTCTTGACAATATTGAATCTTCCTTTCCATGAACATGGAATCTCTCTCCATTTACGTAGTTCTTATTTGATTTTATTCATCAGAGTTTTGTAGTTTTCCTCATATAGATTTGTGTATATTTTGTTAGATTTGTATCTAAGTATTTTAATTTGGGAAGGGTGCTAATGTAAATGGTATTGTGCTTTTAATTCTAAATCCCACTTCTTCATTGCTGGCATATACAAAAATTATTGAATTTTATATATTAACATAGTATCCTATAATCTTACTATTTTCATTTATTGGTTCCAGGAATTTTTTTTGTCAGATCTTTTGGATTTTCAACATAGATGATCATGTAATCTGAAAACAAAGACAGTTTTATTTCTCCCTTCCCAATATGTATATCTTATATTTCCTTTTCTTGTCTTATTGCATTATCTAGGATGTTCAGTACAATGTTGAAAAGGAATGGCAAGAGGGGACATCCTTGCCTATTCCTGATCTTAGTGGGAAAGTTTCTACTTTCTCACCATTAAGTATGAGATTGTCTGTAGGTTTTTAAAATCAAGTTTCCATCTAGTCCTAGTTTGCTGACAGTTTTTATCATGCATAGGTGCCAAATTTTGTCAAATGCTTTTTCTGCATCTACTGCTATATCATGTGATTTTTCATTTTTAGCCTATTGATGTGATACTTGACTTTTTTCATGTCACCAGTCTGTGGAATAGTTTCACAAATATTATTTTAAATGATATTCAATAACCCTATAGTGTTGCCAGTGCTAAACATGAAATCTCCATTTTACAATGAAGAGACTGAAGAAAAACAGAAATTGTCAGTTACCCAATTCTTGCAATGGCAGTAGTAGAGCTGGTATTCTAACCAAGCCAGACTTTTATGGTTGAAGTTCCAGAGCCCCCTATTTTTTTTTTTATCCCACTGCCTTTTAGGCAATGCCATATATTAGGGCAGTAGAGCACAGAAAGCCACAGCCTCGTGTAGGAATAGTATTATGGTGCTACTTCCTGCCTCCACACCGGATGAGAAACTGCTGATCTATTGTGTCAATCTTTCTGATCCCAGACATAATTTCAGAATCCTTCATAACACAAAACTCCAGCAGTTATTGCCAACGTAATACATATTGACTATCTAGAATTCAAGACTACTAAAAAAAGAAGAGAACGAAAAGTAGTGACTAGATAGAGGACTATGACTGAGGCCAAAAATGGTCAAATTTGTTGGGAATGAAAGCAAGTAAACTCAGTGACTGAGAGATTTACAAAATCATCATTTAGGCTTTACACAGGTAATGACATAATAATGAAGCAGTATCAAAATACTGAAACAGTCAAGATTTGCTAAGCATTTGATAAGATATTAACTGCTATAAATTACTGACAGTGAGAAACATGTTAAATATTATCTGTCACATGTGCTGAGCTAGAGATGGGGGTTGAAAAATTTTCAACGATAAGAAAAATAAGTGCTATAGAACATAGTGAAGTTCGGGAAATGGAGAGTCCATTGTGGTAATGCGGAAAGCTTTCATATGGTTATACTAGAACTTAAGATGGACTCTAAAGGAGAAACATTATTCAAATGGGAAATAAGTTATTTGAGGTGAAGAAAGTGGCAGATACTATGGGTTAAAATGTGGATTCTATGTGGTAAGCTAGAAAAAATAAGGGATTCTTAGAATAATAATGGGCAGAACTCTAGATCTCACTGTCATAGAATTTAAGACTGAGGAGGAATTTCATGTACTATTATCGTTATTCTTGGTCCCATCAACTCATATTATGAATAAATCTGAGTATCAGAGAGATTATATTATTTGACAATGATTACATAGCCAATTAGAAACTGAGTAAATAATATAGTGCAGTTCTCTTAACTCTCACTCTAATGCTTCTTAAACTCTCCTGTGTCACTGTCACATTTAACAGGACATGAAGAATGATGAGAGAAGATGTAGCACAAATAGGAGCAACCTGGCAAATAAGGTGCTTGGATTTTCTTCTTTAAGTAATGGAGAACTGTTAAATATTTCAGAGCAGCATAATGATATGAACATTTTATGTTAGAAATATTAATCTGAAAGCAGTGTACTAGGCACAGAGGATCAGGGAGAACACCTTGGAAGTTTTGCAGTTGTCCATGTCTGAAATGGTAAGGGCCTTAACTAAGGTGGTAGTTGTAAACATGGGGAAAAGTGCAAATGTAACACAAGGAATACATCTGCAGGACTTGGCAATTGGTTAGATATTGGAAGTCAGAAGAAACAGGAATTTGAATTTAAATTAGATTATATACAAACTGTATAGAGTATATTAGTATATATGTTGTATATATGTATATACAACATGTATAGATATAAGCATATATATCATATGTAGATATATGTATATATAAGATACATATGTGTGTGTATATATAGTATGATAGGTTAAAAGCAGTAAAGCAGTAAGGGTATATTTGGGTATGAATAGTCAGGAAATGGTGAATTTGTTTTTGACATGTTTTGTTTGGGGTAAATCTGTGACACTCAAATGCAAACATCCTCAGACAGCAAGAAATGTTGGCTATGTTAAAAGAATAACAAGGTTGAAGATAGATTTGAGATGAAATGAGATCTCTAAAACAAAATCTAGAAAGACATTAGTTGTAGACCAAAGACAGTGCCTTGGGACAAAAGTACATTGAAAGAGCATGGGGGCCTCTAAGTAAAAAAGGGCAAGTGCTAAAAGCATTTGGGATCTCCATAAAAATTGACTTATTTTTCAGCATGTTACTAGGATAGAGAAAACTATATTATTTTGAGGTAAAACTACAACACTAGAAGACTCTGTGCTTCATACAGACATTTTACAATTCCAAATGTCTTTTCCATCTGTCACAAAAGTGGGTGGAACATACTGTACCGTCTTAGAAATTTGAGGGCATTTGTATAAAAAGTACTTGGGCAAATGGCAATTTCTATCAAAGTGGAAGCATATGTAAAATTGTATAGTATTCTGTGAGGCTCACAGAATTTTCCTTTACTGTAAGTTCACTAGATCAGTAGTCACAGTCTGAAAGAGGCTAAGGAGTTTCTGAGTCATATTTATGTTAAAGAATATAAACAAACTATTGCATTCAGAGGATTAGGGAAGGAGTTGGCAGTGAGAAGAGGGAAAGACCAGGCTGGTCCAGGGTGAAAGTTTTGGAAATGAGGAGGAAAAACTAATGGACAGGTTTGCCTCTCTTGGAGGTGAGTTGCAAGACAGAGGAAGCCGCAACCTCAGCACGCTGGTGGAGGGCGGGCAGGGCCTTGGCACTGGCTAACCCTTCCAGTCTCTCTTGGCTCTCCCAAGGGATAGTGCAGTGACAGACTTCTTTTTCTTCCCCTAAATGTAGGGTTTCTATGCCAAGTCTTTCACCAGCATTGGATTTACCTTAAAATTCTAGTGTAATGCAGATCGGTATATATGAGGAGAAAAATAGAAAAAAGGAAACATTATTTCAGGTATTTATTTCTTTTTGATTCATATTTTGTCATTTACAAATTTACTTGTTATTTCTAACACTTTTGTTTTAATTCCTCTTCAGTTTTAAAAGCATTTCTTATGGAGCTGTTTTTTAAAAAATTAACTTAGAAAAGTTGACCCACTTTTAAGTTAAGTTCTCATTTTATTTTTTCCTGGAAACTAAAATTAGATGTTTGAATTTCTTTTTAATAAACACAAACATTCAGTAGTGTGGTTTGTACATGAGCAACAACTTCTGTTTGGTATTTGGCATTTTTCCCCTTTCTGATGAATCACATTTGTATAGCTGAATTTAGAAACACTTTACTAAAAACATCATCAATCTTAAAATTATGCTTTTAATATTTTTAAAAATGACCGGATATAAAATATTAGAAAGAAAAATTCATGACAACTGAAAGTGGCACAGGTGAAATAGCTGGAATCACCTTACCGTCCTTTTAAATAGACAGCAAAATGACAGTTGGTTCGTAGAGAGACCTCATTCACGTTTGATAAGCACTAGATCTTAAAGAATATTCTAAATGTATTTCCATTTATTTCTGATGGAATGGTAACTATACAGAATGTGTTCAATAAATATTTATAGAATTAAAAAAAGATAGAAGGGAATAAATATCTATTACATTTTTAAAAGTAGAAATATAAAGATTGAATTTTACTTTTAAGACATGAAACTCAAAAAATTAAAATGAAAAGCTTTGTCAGGTGTAAACCTCACAATGAAATTTTTGCTTGATGCCAAGTCCAATGTGCTGCCAAATTCACTTATATGTGTTAGCAACTGTATTTTTTTAAAGAAAAAAAAAACACCTTTTAAATGTTTCCTTTTATTTATCCACTTGTCCTTAAAATGAAACTCTGGGGATTGATGAGTGACTGGCAGCTCTGTAGGAAACCAGGAGCCTGAGACTTCCACTCTGCCTCATTATGTACCCAAAGCACCATAACCTGACTCATAACTGCACGGCCACAGTTGGCCATGGCACAGGCTCCTTGCTCAGCTCTGAAATGGTAGCAGGTGGCTGTTAGCTGAAAGTAAGGGCTAAAATTATCTTTACAACTGTGCCTTGACCCTGTGCCTACAAATATGAGGCAGTGATTGTGTACATGGGCTGTGATGATGTATTTTGGGGGTTTAAATTTACATTTTCGAAGGATGCAGTTTATGTACTTATAAGCGTGAGTATGTGCAAGCTTTGTTTTAAGATGCTTATATCTGTACAGATATATAGATCTCTCTCTCCATTTAAACTTAGGAAAAGGTTTTGCACATTATTTCTGTTTAGATTACAGCTGTCAATTTGGTTTCTAAAGCCAGGTTGGTGTCCGTGTCTGGTATTTTTCCCGTTTGTAGCAATAGTTGTGGAATGAGCTTTCAGTTTCTCACACAGGAAGAGTCTCACAACTCAGGAACCCTACGTCCAGGAACCTTTTATGCTGCCTGTAAAATGTAGTGTTTCAGCAACTGTGGAGCTGTCATCAGCAAGAGAGGAAGGCCTAGAAGGAGAAAAGAATGAATATTCATACAACAAATGCCGCCTAGAGAAGCTGGGAAAATAACTGATAAACCAATATATTTGGCTGAGGTATTACACATGATTGAAAGAAAAAGACATTAAAATATGGATGGGTGGAAAGCATCTCAGGGGGAACTAGTCACCAGATGGAAGTAATTATAAAGCTCCCATTCTTTGTATCTATAGCTTAAAAAAATGGTCATAGCGAAATGATCTCTGAGGATACTTTTTTCAAGGGGATCCTCAAATAGAGTAAGTTCATCATGATGTCAAACAAAAGGTTAAGCAGCATATTTTGGTTTCTTTTTATCTAAGGTACTAAATTTTTAAAAATCAGGAAGTAGAAAAAGCTATTTCTATAAAAAAGTCAGCCACACTTACTGTTTATAGAGCGAAATAGCACAATACAAAAGAGACATAAACCAAGATTTTACCTAGTGATTCAAGAGGCTTGTTTCCCACAGAGAGTTTTCGCCCAAGGCATTTTAAAAGTAACTGACTGGGTCAAGGGAAAGGTACCTTTATGGCCTGCACTGGCTAAAACTGATCATAAACATGTCAGTGATGGCATAATAAACTTTCACTCAAAGTCACTAGGCCAAGTAACTAGACTGTGAAAGTTGCATTATACTTGGGCCTAGAGTTCACAAGCAAGTAACTCACTCTGGACTTTATTCCCCAGAGAGCTGCCTCAACTCTGGGTCCATATGAATTTGTGAAAGGTATGCATTATGGGCTCCAAGGTTTTTCTTATGCCCATTTGGGGGAATCAAACCATAGTCAAAGATGGTCAATTTATTTCTGAAAATAATAATAGCAAATAGCATTGCTAAATGAATTATTCAATATGAAATCTACAGCCCAAACTACTGTGTAAATAGCCTACGTTCAGAGAGAATAGTGTACCTCCACCTCCCAACACTGTCACCTTCTCTGGAAAAGGCACTCTAGAAGAGTGTCATGGATTTATACTCAGAAAGAAACAGAAACCTAAAGTGTATGCATATTCTTCATGGGTGAAGGCAGTCTGGAGGAAAGAAAGGAGTTTGGGATCTTGTCGCTGCTGCCTATTGTCTTCCTACACAGGTTGGCCAAGGGTGGAACCTGGAATCCAGTACCTGAAACTTTAGCTCTGCTCAGTTCCAGTATTCTGGAGACCCTGCCCAATGGAATGTTGGGGGCACCTGCCAGTAATGATGGTTATCAGAACTAGGTATTGCCCACTGCCTCCATGCCTTTTGTGCCTAGGGTTACACCGAGCTTTGATGATTTTGGATTATTTGGCTGTGCTCATAAAACTAATACCCATCACATTTTCTTTGGTCTATCTAACATCATCTGTTAGACCTCTAGCCTCTGGTAATAAAACCAATCTATATTCGAATAGAATCCTGGCCCTGGCTCCTTTTCTCTAGTCTGGTATTTGCTTCTGCAGTCCTTGTACTATTCAAACACCAACATGATGCTGAAATCTGCTATCCACCAGAAGCCAAACTCCTGTGCCCTGCCCTCTTTTCTTAGACTGGCTTCTTTGGAGAATGTCTCTAGCCTAGAGTTCATAAAAGTTTTCTATTGGCCTTGCCCTAATGATGTGGACTATTAGTCTTTAGAAAAATCTTTCTATATGTTCAGAGCCTTTTTAAAGTTCCTACTGAGACAACTATCACTTTTCTCTATTTATTCACTTGGAACTCCTAGAACATGTTGGGGTCAGAGCCAGCCCAGCTATATCAAATTGAAAGTCAGTAGAACTGGGCTGTGATCCTGACCCTGCTACCACCTGTGTAACCTAAAGCAAGTTCCATAAAATTCTGGGGCTTCAATTTCCTCATTCACACAAGCACTAAATTCCCAATGAGGTTCCTCTCCATTTTCAAATTTTTTTGATTTTGTGATTACATATCAAAGGTTAAGAATAACCATAAGAACTAAACTCATAGAAAAAGGTTTAAGTAGAGGCGAACAGAAACACCAAAGAAGATTCTGTGTGCGTATGTGCAGCCAAATAAATCCAAATATGACCTGAAATTTTTAGAAACATGATTATAGACATCACTGCCCTTTGTATTTGAAGAGAGTGCTACTGACTGTGATTGCTAGGTCTGTAGATAGGGAACCAGAAACATTTAAATGTGTTAGAAAACCCTTTTCAAACACACAAAAAGGATAACCTTATTTGCAGAGCTTATCACTGAAGGTAACTTTTACTTCATTATGAACCATGCTTTGCAACTACTATAGACCATCAAGTAAATCCATCTGAAGCTCATATTTGCAGCTGCCCAAAGCTACTACATGATTGGAATGTATCTAAACATGAATTTAAAATACATTTTTACTAAAGGTGTTACATTAATCTTATTATTAGCAGCATTATCACTATTAGTATTCAACTGTCTTTCTTACAGTCACCAATAATTTTCAGTCTAAGCCTAAGTAAATAAGAGAATTGCTTGAAATATGCCAGCTTCACAGATACCACCACCAACAGACTTTATAAAGTTTTTTGAGTAATTTAGAAAATAATCAAAATTGAAGTGTTGAGTTCACAGCTGTCACAGAATTAGAAGCAATTCTTCCATTTTCATAAAACCAAGAACACTGAAATCATTTTAATTTTCTCTCTCTTGTATTAATTTAAATAAGGAAGGCACATCCTTCAGTTAAACCTCACTAACATATTTAATAGTCATATCAACTGTTATTTAGCAAAGAGGTAACTGAGTCTCTTAGGTTGAGTAATTTGCTTCAAATCACAGCTAAAAATGCCAGGGTTTTGATTCTAACAGAAGTCTTCCTAATCCAAAGTCTCAATTTACAATCAGCCTGTAATTTTGTCATTCATTCTTTTGCTTATTCAATTATAGAGTACTATTCAATTATAGGAATAGAACTATACTAGATTATGTGAAGATAAAGATGAGCAGGACAAAATATCTGCCCTTCAGAAGAGCACAGCCTAGAGGGAGAGACGTTTGGCAAAATGAGGTTCACCACAGCGTGGTGGGTGCTGTGAGAGAGGAAGGCACAGCAAGCCCGGGGAGCAGCAGGCGGGGAGAACTTAACTCAGACAGGAGGGATGCAGTATGCTCTTAGCTAAGTCTTCAAAGGTTGAGAAGATGTCAGCTAGGAGTAGCAATAGAAAAGCGGGTGGAGGCATGAAGACCTTACAGAGCATGCTGCTTGCAATAAATTCTGTCTAAGAAAAGCAAAGGATACAAGCTGGGAAAGTGACTTGGAGAACACTGGTAGGGTCAAGTCATGAAGAGCAGCTGTAACGTGGTGATAAGTCCGCATGTTAATTTGAAGACAATGGTGAGGTGGTGATGGATTTTTATTAGTCATGACAGTGTAGAGGGTACTTTTCAGGAGAAAGAAAACGAAAATAAGATCAGTTAAGAGTGTATACCAGTCAGTCAATTAATTAAATGATTAGATCCTGAATTCAATAAGTGGCAATGAAGGTACAAGGCCATGGGATTAGGAGAGTGGACACATTTGATGGATATTAAAAGGTTACAGTGAATAGAATTTGGACACTTAGTGGATGTGTATGGAAGAGGAGGAGAGACAGGAAAGAGATATTTACAAAATTTTCAGGTTACTAGTCAGGCGAGGTAGAGATCCAAGGTAGAAAAGCAGATGTGGAGATGGTGGTAGCAGGCTCTATTGTGAGCAAGTTAATGTTGAGATACTCATGGGACCTCAAAGAGATCTAAATCTCTGTAGGCATGGGAAACAAATCTATTTAAAGCATTTGAATGTTATAGTCTGGTATAAATATAGTTCTGAGAATCATTGATATATTTGTATAGAAGAAATAGCTAAGAATCCAGAGAGAATTTATTAGTGAGAAAAGTATCATACGCACAATTCTGGCAACAGGAAGATATGTGTTTGTCGGAGAAAAAGGAACTGTTAAAGGAGAAAGAAAAGCTATGGCAAGAGCAGACCTGCTAATAACATTTGCAGGGCCTAAAACAAGAGTCCACAAGACCCTACCCACTTTTCTTCCCATCCCTGGCTCCATCCTGCTATTTGTGCGTGTGTGTGGATAGTGCATGACCCAGTCTACAAATCCAAGTTCCATATCAACTTCTTTCCTTGCAAATGCCACTCTTGCCACTGATTGGGCCTAGGCATATGCATTCTGGTAGCACAGTTGCCCAAGGAGGACAGACTTGCAAAGAAGCCAGTTTAGTCCTAGAAGCAGGCTCAGAGACATTTGGTGGCCCAGGTACTTAGAGCATGCTCTGACAGTAGGGAAAAATCTCCAGATGGCTGTGTCCCTTTGTTCTTGAGATTCTTCACGCTGTTGAGAGGGATACATCAAAAGGGAGAGCCAAGGCGGGACCTCTAATGCACAAAGACCAGGGCAAGGTGCCCCAAATGGCCTAATCTATGGGTGATATTGGGCAAAATAAGCAGGGTAGAAGGTTTCATAGAGCCATGGGAAGAGAAATTTTCAAGATATTAGCATAAATTGCACAGAGATGTCAAGTAAAAGATAAGGGTTAAAAAGTGTTCATTATCTAAATGGCTGTTTGATAATATTAAGGAATTGTTAATTTTTAGATGTTATAATGGTATTATGGTTATGAAAAACGTCTATCATTTGGGGAGTCATATTAAATTATTTTATTATTTATGAAAAAACACATTATAGTGTGTGGAAATTTTTCTTTACAATAATCTGGCTGGGGAAGTGGATGAAGTCATAGGTGAAACAGGTTTGGGTGTATGTTGATAACAGGAGTAATTTACATTATTCTCTTTACTTTTGAATATTTTTAAGATTTCCCATAATAAAATAA
>RJWJ010002466.1:85873-100933 GCA_004363605.1 Indri indri
CTACCAAAAATAGAAAGAAAATTAATTGGACAGCTAAAAATATATAGAGAAAAAATTAGCCGGGCATGGTGGCACATGCCTGTAGTCCCAGCCAGTCGGGAGGCTGAGACAGTAGGATTGCTCGAGCCCAGGAGTTCGAGGTTGCTGTGAGCTAGGCTGACGCCATGGCACTCGCCCCAGGCAAGAGAGTGAGACTCTGGCTCAAAAAAAAAAAAATAAAATAAAATAAAATAAAAATTAAAATAAAAAAATGAAATGTGTTCATGGAATATGGCAATTATTAAAGCATTCATAACATCAACAAGAGAGAATTTTCCAAGAAGTGGTGGATGCAAATGCCAGGATGAAGTCAGTTTTAGAAAGAATGAGACAGGAGCAAGAAGAGATCTCAAGGGCAAAAATGTGGCTTTTTTTGTGAAACAGAAAAGTAGGGCAGAGGGTGGTTTGGAATGCAGAGGTGAAAGATAGATTATTTCGATGGGCTAAGTTTGAACACATGTATATGCTGAAGTAAAAGAGCCTAAAATGGGAAAGAAGACAGGCAAGAGGTGACACATCTTAGTCCGCCTCTTTCCCTGAGCATGTGTCTGCTAGCAGTGCTGGCCCCTTCCTTCTTCAGGGCCATTCAGCTACTTTCATTTCCTGCTAGGGCAACAGTTATCAGTACGAACTCCAGAGCCAATCTGCCTGGGTGTACATCTCCCCAACCTGCACTTGTTGTCTGTGAGACCTTCCTCAAGTCTCTTAAATGAGTTTCAATCATCTCATTCAAAAAATAGCAATCATAGTAGCTACCTTATAGAATTATTGTGAAGATGATATTGGTTAAAATATATGAAGCACTAAAACAGTATCTGAAAGCTAGTATATATTTTCTCTTGTTATTATTAATAGTTTTATTATCATTATTACTGACCACACTGCTTAAGACAGTTAATACTTTAATTTCTTATCTCCACCAACACCGTGGGATTGAGAATCAGGCACACTTTACTAATCCTACTGTCCTGTGACCTCTCCACACCAATCTGCTCACCAAATCATGTCCTTCCATGGTTATGACCCCTGGCCACCCCCACGCCATGTTAGTTTAGTCCAAACAGCTGTTTTTCTGCCAGTTTCCCTCCCCCCAAAAGTGGAGCTTATTTTTTCCTCTTACCCCTTTTCTAAAGGCCTGACAAGCTCTTAAATTCTAGCCCCAGAGGTTTATAATCCTGTTTCTCATGTCTATGACACTTGACTTCTTTCTCTGTAGAATATTGTTACCCTTAGAACTGTGACACTGACAGTCTTTCTGAATTAAACAATTTCCACTGGTTGCATGTTAATGTCCCACTCTCTCATGATGTGATTACAACATCTAGAATCTGAGACAATCTAAGGTAAGGATTAGTAGGCTTTAATTTTTAAAAAAGAAAAAAAAATGAATGAATTTAAGAAATACACTACACACACACACACACACACACACACACACACACACACACACACACATACACATACTCCAAAACTTTCAAGCACAAAATCTGCCATGGTGGAACAGATGGACAAATTCTTTTCCAGGATGTGTGCCTTTATCCAACTTATATACCTTTACTGATGTCAAAAAAAAAAAAAAAAGACAAAGGAAAAAAATCAGAACAGTCCATAAAATTGATATCTGACATATGTTCCTTCCAAAGTGCCTGACATAGTGCATTATATGTATTAGGTATCAAATAAATATTTCTGGGTGATACTTGAGCTCATGGGAAATACTTTAATAACGTAAGTGCTTCCCATTCAGGAGAATGGACTATCTAAGTATGCCATAATAGAAAGCTATTTCTAGAGTGACCGACAGTTTTGGTTTGCCTGAGTCTTTAGCAGTTTTCACACTGGAAATCCCACATCTCAGGAAACCCCTTAGCCCTGGGCAAATGAGGGCAACTGATCATTCTATATTTGACTAACATATTAGATATATCTCTGAAATTATTTTTTCAGGGTCAGGAATCTTTTCGAAAAGATGCCAGGTCAGCCAGGTGAGTTCATCTTTCCTCTCTCCCAAGACCCAAAATGAGAAGAAAATTTTTAAAATATTAAAAGCATCATCTCACAGAGACAAAGAAAATCACCAAAGGCAGGCAAAACATTTTTTTTTAAAGTTTTAAAAGACAGAAATTAAACGGAGAAATAATTACTGCTTTAGCAGGGCAGAGGCAGCTATAAGATAATGCCAGTTGAGGAGACATGAGCTATGAACCCCTGAAATCCTCAGGACTTTGAGGCACCATGTAAGGCAAAGTGAGATTAAGGTGCAGGGCTTAGAATGGGGAAAGTATTGAAAGTGTACATACTGGAGAGTCAAATAGCAAGCCTGCTTCGTCACACCAGATAGCTGTCTGATAAGTGATAAGCATCCTTTCCCACCCACGAGCACACTCACAAAGGGAGGCAGGTTAATTTTGTAGATACATGGAATCAAAGATGTTTAGGAATTAGGGATTCTAGACATGGTGGGCAGTAGGGGTAAAATTTCAGGCTTATGAAATGGTCAAATAAAAATCTGCATATCAACAGGGGACACCCTTAGTGTCACTCCTTCCCCCACTTCCAGAAAAATAATAGCTGGTCTGTCAATCAAGAATCAGAGGAGAATAAAGATATTTTCTGACATGCAAGGACTCAGTGTATCTACATCCCATATCTCTTTCTTAGAAAGCTACTGGGATGTGCACTTTATCCACTTTTATTGGATACAGGTGACAGGAAACCAGGATGATGGCAGTATGGCACGCCTGAAAATTAACCTGTCATGAATACAGATGCAGATTAAAAAAATAAGACGTAAAAATCTATAATTAATACAGCTTTGGGTAAAACATACATTTTTAAAGGGAAAATGAGATTGATAGTTTTTTATATATTTTGAGCATTTGGAAACAATAACAGTGATAAATATATGATAGATTTGACAAAGTAAATTTAAATGTTCAAACATATCTATGGTATAGTACAAATGAAAAATAAGGCATTTAGTAATTGCAGGAAAAAATTAGAAATGAAATAGATTCTTAACACATTACTTTTCTCTGCAGTGAGCAATATTTACATCATAAAAATAATGTAAACTATTGTTTTAACCAAATATTGTTTGAGTCCAAACTCTAGAGGGTGGTAGATGATGTGGGAGTGTGTAAGGGAGCTAAGTAATCATCCACCATAACAAGAAAAGCACAGATGTCATCTGAAAATACAAATTAGGTAAAATTGTGAGCACAAACAAAGTCCCTTTTGGACTTTATGGATATAAATCAAAAAAGTCCACATAGCTGAAGAAGATAAACAGTCAGCTCAATGGGTCTGGGCAACATGGGAGCCCAGACAGAATTTCAGGCAGAGTGAGCCTGGTAGTGACATCCTGGTGGAAGAGAATTCGATGTGGATTCCAGGCAGCTGGGTGGGTTTGGGGTGAGGGTAGAGCTGCACAGAGAGGTGCAACCTTGGAGGGTTGTTTCCAGTATATTAAAGATTTTTATTTTAATCCTAAGAGAATTTATTGAACATTCATTAAATCAGAAGTACACAAAATGTGGTCTGAGGACCCCTGAAGGTCCTTGTGGCTCTTTCAGGGTGTCCCAAAGGTCAAAATCATTTTCATAAGTAATGCTAAAAAGCTATTTGCCTTTTACACACACTTTCTCTCACAGTGTGTAAGTGGCGTTTTCCAGAGGCTACGTAAACTATGATGATGCTATTTTTCCAATGGCTATGTGTATTTTTGTATATTTTAGAAATTTCTAAGGTCATAATCTTAAGGTATAAATATATGCATTTTCAAAGATCAGCTCTATTTGTTATCAGTATTTTACTGTGCTCTTACTATTGTTGGTGATATCTGCTATAATTTTTATAACCCCATTATCTTTCAACAAACTGTTATTTTGAAATCCTGAAGTTTTCCTTTCACCTATGCACCCAAAGACCCAATACTTTCATGTCTTGTTTTGCATTAATATTTTTTTAATTTTGAAAATTCATCTAAATTATTAGCTTTTTCTAAAATGTTACTGATTTGTAGTGAAATAACACTTTATTCTAAAATAAAAAACTTCTTTATAATATATTTTTCTTATATTTAAGGATGTATCATTGACTTTCAAAGCAAGATTAGAAGAAAGCAAGCTTTCTTGTCTTCAAAACAGTGCTGCAAAAAAAAAAAAAAAAGAATAAAAATAAAATATAAGACTTGCTTTCTTAACCAGTATCTGCACAATCTAGTTCTAAAGATGCTGAAAAACATGAAACTGATATATCAGAGAGTTCTCTGACTCAGGGAAGAGAAGAATCTACTCCAAAGAAACTGAGAAAAACTGTAAAAAAGAAATAAAAATATGACAAAAACTCTCTTTTCCTCAGCTTTATATATATTAAATTTTTACTTACAATGCCTTATGCAACAGAAATTTTGTAATAATATTTAATGCCAGTAAAGTTATGGCATCATTTTGAGTTTAAAGGAAAACAAATTGAATATTTTATATGTAGGCATAGACAAGTTCTTGAAAAGCCAAAAATTGTTTACCACTTCTCAGACTAGAGATGAAAAATCAACTAAAGCATCTTATAGGTTAAGTTATATTTTGCATTAAATGGAGACATACATACCATAGTTGAAAGACTAACAAAGCCTTATACAGTTGACATTGCTGAATACCCGCTGGATAAAAAGTCAGTAAAATAAATCATGGCATTGTCAAATCCCAACAATGTAGTAATTTGTTGAATTTAAGACAACTGCAGATATGAAAACTGAGAAATGCGCTTTTGCTTTATGAGTGCACCAAACCACAGAGGTGTTTGGCTTATTGTTTTGCTTGTACACATCTGGTATCTGCACCAACTAATCATTGAAGAAAAGGTATTTTATTATAATTTATACCACTTGTAAAGTTGTACTGAAATATTCAGAATTGAATACTTTTTTTGCATCTCATGGTTTATTCTGGAACAAGACACATTGCCAATTATACTGATTGGTAGGGAAAACTATCAGCACATTAACATGAATGAATCAAGTTTACAGCACCAAACTGTGCTGGCAGTCACTGTATTCTCCGAGGTATTTCCAAGGGGGGCAGGGACACAGTTTCACTGAAGAAATTCCTGGTCAAGGAGTAAAAATGATCACCTCTATTAAATATTAACCTTTGAGCTGTACATCTTTTTAAAACTTTGTTTATAACTGAATAGTAAAACATTTCTGTGCATACCAAAGTATGATGGTTGTCTCAGGGACAAGCATTTGTGCAATTATTTTAGAGGCAAGCTGAACTAGCTGGTATTTTCACAAAATACCATTTTTTGCTTAAAAAAAGACTTAATATCAAACTATGGTTATACAGATTTGGTATGTGGCAGACATTTTGTAAAAAATGAACTAAGTGAACCTGTCTCTTCAAGCAAAATACTAATTGTTACAAATAAAAAAATTAGAAGTTTCAAGTGAATTTTGGAAAACTTAGATCCACTACCATGAGCTTGACACCTTCCTAATACTAAAGGACTTCTCATATGTGTGGCAGTGTTATTAACACTTGTGATATTTTGATATTGTATCACAAAATGTGTCAACATTTGGAAGATCTATATAACTCAATGAGTGAATATTTTCCAAATGAATGCATGATATAAACTCACTCATGAGTAAAAGACCCATTCAAAATGCTAGTAAGACCAATGAATTTTAATGTAACAGAGTAGGAAAAGTTCATTGATATATTTTCAGATTCCATAATGCAACTAGCCTTTAAGAAACATTTGCCAAGTGTTGGTGTAATATGAAAAGAATATCTGCAAAGGCTATTAAAATGCTCCTTCCTTTTTAAACTGCCTGTTTCCTTCATATTCTTCAACTAAAACAACATATTGCAATAAATTGAACACAGAACCATATATGAGAACCCAGCTATCTTCCTTTAATCCAGACCTTAAAGATACTTGCAAAAAATGTAAAACAATGTTGCTATTTTCACTACTTGTTTTGGAAAATATAGTCATTTTTCCTGAAAAAAAGGTGTTATTCACATTATAATGCATAATGTACTTATTATTGTTATTTTAAAGTGAATTATTACATAAAAATTTTTAAGTTCTCAGTTTTAATTTCTAATATGATAACTGTCAATGGATTTATCCACATAAACAAAATGTTTTGGGGGCTCCCAATAATTTTAAGAGTATGAAGGATTACTGAGGCCACATAGCTTAGGAACTGCTGCATTAAACTTTTTGTGCAAGAGAATATCATGGCTGGATTTATTCTGTAAGACAGGTTTGTAGGAGATAGGGTGGGATTAAGGGATATTCATTAAGAGGCCCTTGCAGTATCCAGTTGAGAGATGATGGTAAATGTGGTTGGTATCAGTAGAGATTGAGAGTAGGATACAGATTTGAGAATTATTAAATGATAAATCTAAGAATTGGGGAAGGACTGGATATAGATTAATAAGTGGAACATGGTTGAAGAAGATACAGTGTTAGGGAAAGACTCCCAGGTTTATGATTGCTGTAAGAGTATGGACCGTTTCTCAATTTATAATACACAGGAAGAGAATAAGAATAGGGGATGGAAGGAGAGATTATGATATTTCGTCATATTGAATTTGAATTTTCCCTGTTATAGTCATCTAAATGGAATGCAGTTTCCCCCATAATTGATCTCAAACTACAATTTATTTGGAAAGGATCTTGAGTTAACATACACAGCAATGCAACTTGTAATTCTGAAGATTTGTTTATAAAAGATAAAAAATTTTGAGCACTGAGGCTAGTAAGTGGCAAAATTTGCTAGTTGGACTTGCTAACCATAACACATTCTCTCCTTAATTACAGGGTGTTTGAATTTTTCAATCAACTGTTCTCCATAGCTTCTGAGAGTGTGCTCTCTTCAAAGTCTGATGCTGAGATATGATGTGGGTGGGATAATCATCATGTTATCTTTAGTAAGGCATTCTGTTACTCTGACAAATTAAAAAATAGTTGACAAATGCACACTGCTAGTAACTTTACTTGGATATTTTGCAAATTGTATAAAATATTTCAAAATACAATTATAATATACTATTGATATATTATTATGGTCAGCAGCATCGCTTCACACCAGAAGGATAACAGGAGGTTGTCACAAAACATTGATGAGATTTGAAACTGTAGTATACATTTTCTTCTAACAAGTTCAAAACTAATATCAGATAATCCTTTGTTTATCCCGAGGACAACCCCACAACTTGGTATTTGCCTTTTGTGGCTGCATTAGCTCACCAACTTTCTGAAAATTATAAGCTGGACATTAAAGCATCCCGCCTAAATGAAAGACAGAAAAAGAAACTGTGTGGGAACTAACAAATAGCCTGTTTAGTACATTCCAGACATTCACGGTGGGCATTTGTATGTGAGAAGAATGAAAAATAAATAGCAAATGCATTCCCCCTTAATTTCCAGGGACTGCTATCCCTGTGGAAACCCCCTGTGTGGATGTGTTTGTACACATACATGAGTTATATGCAGGAACCTTTTTCATTAAGGGTGCGGTGTTTTTCATGCTAGCGCAGCACCTATCTATCTTCTTTCTGGCAGGGCTGTCTGCTTTTCAGTCAGCATCTGACTAAAGATCAATGAGCGAAAGCTTTTTGAAGGTGCTTTCAGGTCCTGCGGCAAGGGAGATGATCAGAAAGCTGCCATAAGCTTCAGACCCACTTGACAAATTAGGAACTATTTTGGTGCTCTATAAACTGCTGTCACATCAGTTACAAACTCTAATTAGAGATACAATACTTTGATAGTGAAAGTGTCCAGTACATTAAATACCATTTTTTCTTACTGCAATTAGCTTATACATTGACTTACACTTCATACTGTAAGACAGTCAGAGATTAAAATGCATCAACCATTATTAAAAAATTTATAAGGTAAATATGAGCTAACTGTCAAATAGCTTTTTCCTTACGCCCTTTGACCCTTCCAGTTCTTATTTTTCAATGCTTTGGCACACAGACTTTTTTCAACCAGTTTTCATTTGTCTGAGCTAAATGTCATACATTATGATGCCCGATCATCCAGCATCAATTAATCAAATTCTGCATCCTGAGAATGAGGTGTGGAAGGAAGACTGCCTCTGGTTTTTATAAAGCAATTAGCCACTGGGCCATTATAGGATCCAGCAGTTCCAAACAAATAGAATTTTATGCTTTTTCGGTGTCGTCCAAGTGATGGGATATTATTGATGAATAGGCATTTAAAAATCCATCCTGTTGATTTTTGAAAAACTACTTTAAAGTCTTTTTTAATGCCATTTCCATCTTGGTAGTAGGAAAAGTCTGCATTTGAAAAAAAATCTAGCAATAACTGACAGAAGTGGTATGTTTTTAACACAAAAAGAGTGGGAAAAATGTCAGGATTTTGGTGCTGATTATCTCTGGAGTTCCAAGAATACTTTTTTTTTAACTTTGTGTGTGTGTATGTGTGTATTTAAGTTGGGAGGACATATCTGAAACCTCTTCAAAGATGAAAAATGTGTATAAAATATAAAACTCAGTTATTTATAATGCATTTCGAGACGGCATATGAAGCATTATTTAAGTACACTTTGCCTTCCAAAATAAATAATCACATGTGCCTCCCCCCACTTAATGCAGTCTCTAGTGCAGCGTCTTGCATGCATTTGCTTTAACAATGTTTGCTCAAGCATAAATGGCTATGCAATAATAATTTAATAATAATCTGAGTGTGAAGTAGAGGTAACGCATACAAATTCACTCAAAAGCAAAACACATGTGAGTTAAATTAAAAGATATTTTGAAAAACAAAACCTACAGTAATAGGTTAGGTGGATAGAGTTTAAGCAATTATTTTCAAACTATCTTGTTTTTGTACCCATACCTTACAAAGAAGAAACTAAGTCATCCATTTTAAATGCCTAAAAATCAAGCATTACTTAATTTCATGGAAACAAGCTCTGGGATCCAAATCTTTCTGTTCTCTTCCCACTTCAATTTATATCAGGGAGGCAGCATATGGTGGAGGACAGCCGAAGGCCTGCAAGTCACCTCTGCAGAGATGGTTTCAATGGCAACACATTGAAACTCAGCCTAGAAAATGGATGCAATAATACTCACCACTTCTCTACTTCAAAGAGGGCTGGGAGGATTAAAGAGCTAGCATTCCAAATTCAAATTCACATTTTCCTCTAAACCTCAGCAGAATTCTTTGTCATCCCAATAGAGATGATCCAAGTGAGAAGTGCCATTAAGGAAATAGTCACACACTCAGAAGAGCCCCAGAGGGATTCAGAAGAGCTCTGCCAGAAGTTCCGGGCTAGATGTAAACTCAGCCCAGTGCTCATGAAGCACGTTGAAATTCTCAAGTGATAGGCACTACATGGGAACAAATCATTCTTAATTTAAGAGATAAATATGCCATATTCAGAACTAATAATGAAGGGGCCGGAATAAATATAAGACTATAATGATTATGATCATTTATCCCTAAATCTGGCATAGTCTTTCAGTGACAGCTGGAAATATTAAGACGATTGTCTGCCCTGTGCTATACAACACTGGCAATGTTCAAGGACTCTGGTGTTGCCCTAATTGTCCCTACAACAGCAACAAACTAAGCCAGATTGATCAGTCTGCAATGGTTCGACTGTCTTTCAGCACCTACGGAAACATGCCGGTCACCAGCCTTAACAATTACGAAAAGCTCCTGTGATTTCCAACATGTGCCCCTGCTCCACATATGTTTCCTTAGCTAGATATTCAAAAGGCAAATTGTGTTCAAGGGATCAGGTCACCAGTGTTCAGGTTCAGAGGTCAGACTATCTGCACCTTTGAAAATAATGAAATCTTCAAGGAAGGAAGAATTCTAACCTACTTTTTGACAATTTTGCCATGTAACATTTTTTTAGAAGGAACATTCTTTTCTCCTAATACAAGTTTCTGTTTTAAAAGACACTTGCTGCAAAAGATTATTTATTCAGCATACTAAGGGTGAAAATATAAAATGTCTTAGCAAAATAATCTCCACCTGTAAGTTGGATTCATATTATGAATCTTGTAACATTGCTTACAATAAATATTATACTCATCGGAACAATGTGCAAGTATAATGTATATGAAATGTGACTACAAAGTGACAGTATTGGTTTGGATTTTATACCAATCCACTAATCACTAGTTTGGATATAGTTCAACTACCGGTTTTGAACTCATCCATTCTATACTGGTATTCTACTGTTGTCCTTCATTCTTTTCCACATACTTTGACCAGCGACTTGTTGAAATTCAAACACACTATGTCTGTAGAATTTTTCTGTCTACAAATTTAGTCATCCTAGCCAACAGCAATTTGTTGAGTCTAATGTAGGTTGTTTCAGTGCATTAGTTAGGCTATGCTGGTTCTCAGTGAGCTGCTTGCTGAAACTTTGTTTGTTTATTCTGGAATCTGCTTGCCATTGATAAAATGGGTTTAGGTCTGACAATGTGAATGGCCTTCATCTTTTTATGAAATGTTTCATCATTAAATTAATACATTCCCATATGTTTTAAATGAAATTTATTAAATTTGAATCATATAGCTTTTACACCCAGTATATTATTAATTGCCATTTAATCTGAGTATGTTATGTTTCTAAGGCAGAGACAGGGTTAAGATGGGTTAGATGTCTTCTTTTCACTGGTTATTGCACACTCTCAGTATCAATGAGTGGAAAGAGCATAGCTTTGGAGCCAGAGGTCAGAATTTTAATTTGCTTTTACCACCTGAGTGACTTTAAGCATTACTTAAATATTATGACTATTCCTTTCTTACTTTTTTTACAAATAGAGCTACAGTATGTATCTTGTAGGATTGTTTAGGTATGTATATATGTGTGTGTTTATACACACACACACACACACCACACAATTTTTATCCAAAATATAATGTATGCCAGCTTACTTCTACTTCATTTTTCCCAAAGTTTCTTTCATCCTAGTTTCAATAAATAGTTCCTCATTGTTGACAAAGAATTAAGTCTTGATTAGGATTTCCATCCATCATTAACTGTGACTTTGAAAATTTAAAACCAACAAGGTTCATCATCAGTGTTTATCAAACTCAATTTTGACCAAAAAAAATTTACCTCAGATTCATCAGACTTTTCCATAAAATTTGACTCATTACTTTCTACTGTTTTCTAAAATGCAAAGTTGCATGGTTTAGATGAGTTTCACTCATGAGTAACAAAAATTTCCAAATAACAATGACCTTATGAAGAGAGAATTGTACTTCCTTTTCATCCAAAGTCAGAAGGAGTCCATGCAGAGCTGTTCTGTGGTTCCGAGATTCATAGTTCTCCTGGCTTCGCACTCTGTGGCTCGGGAGGGACTCCAGTGCCATATCCATGTGCTCAGCACTAGAACTGAGGAAGGGACAAACATGCATGCAAGTATCTCTGTCATTGATTCATCAAATACTTATTAAGCACCTACTATGTGTCAAACCTTATTCTAGGCTCTGGTGATACAACACCAGAGTAAAGAAAACAGATAAAAATATCTGCCCTCATGAAGCTTCCTTTACAGAATTACGCTACATAAGGAAAATTCTCAGAAGTTTACACCTGATAATTTTCCAGCTAAGATTCTATGGAAAGTAAGAGAAATAAAATATAGAGGAAAATCTGGCAGTCTCCATTACAAAATGCATCACAAAAATCGAAATGAATATTCTCACCTTTGAAGCCATTTTTAAAAACTGTGTTTGAACAATGAATATTACTAGAATTCATAATGGGACCATCCACTCAAAAAGAACACTCAAGATTCATTTACATAAATAAATGCTGATAGACTTCTTTTAAAATCCAGCATATAAGAATGCATTTATACTTTTGAAATAAGTGGTCAAAATCAGCACAAATAAAATTAAGTCAAAGCAAAAAGAAAAATTAACATGAAAAACACCCAAATTCAGTTGGAAATTTAAAGTAGGAAAGTATTTTTTTAATATAGAATATTTTTCATTTTAAATTATTTTAGCGCAAAAATGATATATTTTACATATGACCACAGCAAAGAAAAAGCAATGTCATACACCTAAACACCATTCCCAACAAAACACTAAATACAACTGACTTAGAGAAAAGAGAAACTTGAGGTACTAGTAATTATCAAGCCTTGATTAATTATTATCTTTTCTTCTGAGTTATTTCCTTTTTTAATTGACAAATAAAAATTCTACATATTTATAGTGTACAACACGATGTTATGAAATATATATACATTGTAGAATGCCTTAATCAATCTAATTAACATATGAATTATTTCACATAATTATCATTTGTGTTAAGAACACTTAAAATCTATTCTGACCAATTTTCAAGTACACAATCCATTAAGTATTGTCACCATATTGTACAGTAGATCTCTGGAACTTATTCCTTTTGTCTAACTGAATGTGTATCCTGTGACTAACACCCTATTTGTGTTCTTTGACCAGCATTGTTATTTAGTTGAACATTAGGAGAACGAGGATAGATGGCAGTGTCCTAATAAAAGAAAACACACCAAAGTAAATTACAAAGAAAAATTTTAAAACAACTCAAAATTATTAAAATACAGATTTTAAGATAAATAGAGTTCAACAGTAAATATAGTTCCCCTACACATTAGATGAATTTCCAGTAGTTATTTCTGATGTGATATACTGTATCTGAAATTCAGTTCCTGAAAATGCTTTCAATGCTAGATTTGTTCCCTCTCTTCCCCTTTCTCCCTTCCTCCCCTTCCTTCCTTCTCTTTTCTCTCTCTCTTTCTCTCTCTCTCTCTAAACTTTCAATATAAATTTAAAGCGTCTGTCAAATACGGAGTTTTAGCAGATTCAAGTCTGAGATAAATTCTCACTTCACAAAATTTGAGTGGCTTGGAGAATTTCTTTGATAATTTACCTAACTGTCCTTTATATAGCTTCCACCAGAATGGAATATGTTAGGTAAGGAGACTCCAAAAACTAAAAAATAAACTCATTTTCTTTTTTTTCTGAATCATAATTTAAATTTTAAAAGCTGACAGCCTGCTTCCCCAATTCTGTAGTACGGTGTGGCTGAAAAGGCACTGAACAAGCAGTCAGTTAGAGAGATATTTCTGTTCTAGAGAAGCTTCTACATAGCTATGTCACCCTGGAGATAATTACTTAACCTCCTTGACCCTCAGTTTCCGCATCTTAAAAATGAAGAAGTTGGATATGATGACCACTATTATGACTTATAATTCTACGATTCTATTATTCTAATTCAGTGTCTTACTTGGAAATGTGTTCTTTAATAAGGAACAATTTCCATGTGTGTGTGAGAGAGGAGGTATCCTAGTCACGGTACTGGATGCTATTGCATCGAGAATGACCACACTCTCCAGACTGTCTCGCACATTTCGGTCTCTGTTAAACTATTTTAACAATGAATCAACCAATCAACCAAAAAAAAGTCAAGCATACCTTATATTAATAATACAGAAAAGCAACAATGACACATTTATAATTCAGGAAACTGACGATATCTAGAGATAGATAATTCTCCGTGTAAAATGTTCACGTAATTTTTTCTGTTCTAAAAAACATTAGACATACAATGTCATATTTAGATTTATCATCTTTGCTGTTTTTCTATGCATAAGGAAGAAGACCTTTGTAACCAAAGTATAATATATAAAAAAAATATGGTTTTTAGGAAAGCTAAGTGATTTTCAGCCCAGGAAATTCCATTCTATAGATTTGTTGTTTTTTTTTTTCTTTCACATATATATGTGTGTGTGTGTGTGTGTGTGTGTGTGTGTGTGTGTGTGTGTGTATTTTTTGGCTATATGTCAAAGTTAGCCCAAGAATTTTAATTACCATTTCACAGTTTAATGTGTATGTGTGTGCTCTTCAGGGTGCCTAGCACATGTATAACATATAATAAATTTTAATAAAAGGTTACCAAAATAATGATTTTCCCAAACCATGAATTTTTTCCTTTATTGGAAAAAAATACATGATGTTTTATTTTTTGTACTTGACAATCAAGGGAGTTAATGAAAATATTCATCAATAATAAAGCAAACATTTCTCCTCAAATTGATGGACTTAAATTGCTTTAATGTTGAGAAAATTCACCTGTAATAATATCTGATGTCTTAAAGAACAGAGAAAAAGAAGAGAGGGGACAAAAAAACAAAAAGAAAGAGAAAAGTGGTAGTACTAAAGGGCAAGTGGGGAGACCAGCTCCTCAGAGGAGGCTGGGTCCATCCCAGCCTGCGTGGGGTGACCAGTTGTGTGACCTCAGAGAAACCATGGTCCTCAAGAAGGAGGACAGCTCAGCCTACTTCCTGTTTGCCCATTTATGACCCTGAGTGTGCCCCGAGATTGAGATTGCTCTTAACAGGACTTGCCTACCTCTGTGGAGACTGATGTCTGTACTTGGGCCCAGGGTGGGTGTTAGCCAGGGGACTGAGGCAGGGTCTCACGGGCAGGGTGACCAGAATGGAAATTTGGAAAGTGGGGCAAAGCAGGTTAATTGGGCATATCTTATAAGTCAAAACTAGGAAACATAAATAACTAGCAAAAACCTTAATGTATTTATTCCTACCCAATCAAAAATATTTCCTAAAATATGAATTGAATATTAATTTCTCAGAATAATAATGATGTATATTTCAGACCAATAACTGACATCGCTTATATAAAAGAAGTTAGTAATATAAGAAGGATGACCACTATAACTACAAATATTTATTATTGTTCTAAGATTTCTCAGCAATGCATAAATAAAGAAAAATATAAGGGGACTTCAAAAAGTTTGTGGAACAAATCAGAGGCTTTCATATACGCCAACAGCAGTCATACAGAAAACCAAATCAAAGATTCAATTCCCTTCACAATAGCAACAAAGAAAATAAAGTATCTAGGAATATATTTAACTAAGGAGGTAAAAGACCTCTACAGGGAGAACTATGAGACACTGAGGAAGGAAATAGCAGAAGACGTAAATAGGTGGAAAACCAT
>RJWJ010002467.1:0-31345 GCA_004363605.1 Indri indri
TACCTTGTTTTTTCATGTTTCTTTGTTAGTGTGCATACCGCTCTTCACGTTTTATATGCCTATAAGACTTAATGCTTATTGTCAAGAATAAGCCCCAATGTTAAGCATCCCCAAATAAGACTTGTCTTTCTTACTCTCTTGCTCAGTTTTTCTTTCAAGCACTGTTTATTGACAACTCACCATGTGCCTTGCACTGTGCCAGAGGCCAGGGATGCATCTGTGAACAGACAGGTTTCCTGTCCTCACTTGTCTTTCACTCTAGTGAAGTCTCTATTAAACACCCTCCTTTATTTTGTTCCCATAGTATTTAATACCTATCTCTCTATATTATAATACTATTATGTGGGTATATCCCTCTCTTTTCCTATTTAATTTTGATCTCCAGGGCTGAGGCTGTATCTTATATTTTCTAATGTTCTTCTCCTAGCAGTTGGGACAGTATTTGGCACATTATGAGCTCTGAAATGTATTATTGACTAAAACGTAGAAATTGAAATATCCATGTAGATATACAAAGTGACTTCCAGGATAGATAACTGTCATTTATCGAATAAATTTATTTTTAAAAATTGTATAAGTAACAAAATGGCTAAATACAATCTAGGGGAAAATCTGTGTTCCATTTTATTGATAATGTTTGTGTTCTAACTTTTTTTTAAAGAACTTTGGGAGAACCATTGTTTAAAGTTTAATTTTAAAATATTTTGAGCTATTTATAGCAACTTAATTTATACATTCTAAATGAATTAAAATACATATTATAGCTTCTAATGATTAAGAGTATATATTCATATGACTTTCAATAAAAGTTCTGTTCAAATGAATCATTACTTCCAGCTCACTTTCTTTATTTATAATCTTCTATACTTAGGTCAATCCTTGTCTGAATCTGACACTTACAATATAGGATAACACTCTAGTAACAAACCAGTTAAAGACATGACTTTCGTTAATAGAATTTTAAAGCAATCACATCAGTGGGCTGGTAGATGCCCTTTGTTTAATTTATCCAGAGGTACAAAATAATAAACTTTCAGCAAGGCCTTTTTTTTCTTCCATTGATGTATAACTTTTTCCCCTTGAAACCAAAGTGAGCAATCCTTTAGAATCACAGAAAGGAAGATATGTTTTTATCTAAACATAGAGAGGAAAGTATAAAATGAGGTAAATTTATAATTGAAAATTTAAGGGGAGGAAAAGAGATCTGAACCCCTGGGTCATTGGGAAGACAATCTTAATGTGTTACAAATCAGCAGACGTTTCTATACCTCTTCCTGCCATCATTACTATAAGAGTAGGACACTGGTACAAGAAGCCACCAAAACTGTTCCCTTCCAGTCTCTGGCAGAAGAAGATAATAGAGCAGATGTAGTCCTACAAAAAACAGACACTGCAGTTGAAGTGTAACCATCTATGCTTAGGGGTATCATATTTATAATCATTATTTATAATACAACCTGGATACTTTTGGAAGCGAAAGGTGGTATTAATAATTTCAATGGAACAACAGGTAAAAATTGGAATCCTGGCAAATCAGATATATGTACTATGTCATAAGTACTATATAATAATAGTGTGAAGAACGTGTTATGAGAACATTGTAGGTCAGGCAAAAACCTTTTACACATCCAATCTGAGCTAGACTTCTGAAGAATGACAAAAGTTTCCCCCAAGTTGGGTAGAGAAACAAAGGGCATGTCATCTTGCTGTCCATGTTGCCTTGTGTCTATCCATATCATTCCCACTCAAGAACTGCTTCATGGTTCATCATTGTTCTAAAATTGCCATATGAAACATGCAATTTTTATTTTACTTTCACTTATTTCTTCTTCAATGCTCTTCTTTTCCTTATGAAAATTTAAGTTTCTGATATATTGTTATCCTTTTCTTCAAAGAACTTCTTTTAACATTTCTTGCAAGCCAATTCTACCAGCAACAAATTCTCTCACTTTTTGTTTGAGAAAGTATTTCTCCTGCACTGTTGAAGGATAGTTTCACAGGATACAGAATTCTAGGTTGGTGGGTTTTTTCTTTCAACACTTTGAATATTACACTCCATTCTTTTCTTGTTTGCATAGTTTTTGAGAAGTGAGATGTAATTCTTATTTTGTTTCTCTGTAGGTGTTTTTTCCTTCCTTCTTTCATAATTTTTTCTTTACCTTTGATTTTTCTATAGCTTGAAAACAATATGCCTAGGTGTAGTGTTTTTTGTTTGTATTTTTTTTTCTTCTTTTTTTTGGTTTTGCTTTGCATTTATCCTGCTTAGTGTTCTCTGAGGTTCCTGGATCTAAAGTTTAATGTCTGACATTAACTGGGAAAACTTTCAGTCATTGTTGTTTCAAATATTGCTGTTCCTTTCTTCTTCTGCTATTACCATTATGCATTGTTACGCTTTCTGTAGTTGTCCCATAGTCCTTGGATATTCTGTTTTTCAGTTTTTGTTCTCTGCTTTTCAGTTTTGGAGGTTTCTTTTGTTATATCTTCAAGTTCAGAGATTCTTTCCTCAGCTGTGTCCAGTTTACGAATAAGCCCATCAGAGGCATTCTTTATTTCTGATCGCTAGCATTTCTTCTTGGTCCTTAGGATTTCTGTCTCTCTGCTTACATTGCCCATCTGTTCTTGCCTGCTGTCTACTTTATCCATTAGGGCCCTTAGCATATTAATGTTAGATTTTTAAAAATTTCTGGTCTGATAATTGCAAGAACTTTGCCTTGTCTGGTTCTGATGCTTACTCTGTCTCTTCATACTGCATTTTTTGCATTTTAGTATGTCTTGTAATTTTTTTTTTTTTTTTTGATAACCGGATAATATGTACCTGGTAAAAGGAACTGCTGTAAATAGGCCTTTAGTAATGTGGGAAGGGGAAATGTTCTATAATAGGTTTCATTCAGTCTTTTAGTGAGCCTGTGCCTCTGGACTGTGAACTTCACAAATGTTTTGCAGGGTTGTTTGTTTTGTTTTGTTTTTACTCCCCTCTCAAGTGGGACAGGATGGCTAGCATGAGATGCAATTGGACATTTTTCTTTCAGTGGAAAGCTAGAGCTGGCGGGAGTTGGGTATTTCCCTTTCCCCAGGTCAGAAAAAACCTCAGCAGATCAGGTTGTGGTTATATAGCTTCTCCTAAGGGCAGGCCTTGCTAAGAAAAACAGAGTGCTTTGACCTGTTTCAAAATGGTTCCTTTTCCTCTCCCTCTGCCAGAAGCACAAGAGATTTTTCTTCAGTATTTACTGTGAGAATTGGTCAAGCTCCCAGAGGTAAAACTCACAAAAATGTGGGGATCCCTGATGCCTGAGTTCCCCTGGTGTTTTTAACACTTAAAGAATTGTCCGCACAGAGCCTCCAGCAATTTGTGAATTGCACTATGGGTTTTCCTACCCAGGCACTGGTCTCACAGAGGTTTCCACTCATGAGTTTTTTGCTCCAGTAATATGTAACTCCCTGTATTCATGTGTCTGTCTATCTGATCTTGGAAGCAGTGGTTTTGCTCTGTGTCCTCACCTCTCTTAGGAATCCAAGAGTTGTTGATTTTTCAGTCTGTTCAGCTTTTTACTTGTTAGAATGGTGTGATGACTTCCAAACTCCTTCTGTGCAGAACTAGAAGTGAAGTCCATGTTCAGCTTTTAGCATGATAAACCTAACATTTAGGAACATTATAACCCAATTAACCTGATTTACTTGCCATTGTAATTGATTGATAGGTTTTCCTTTCCTGTTTCCACTGTTGTATTTATATTTAAAGTATACCAATGATTAAAAGAAGATTATTACCTGCTACAGTTGCTTGAGAGGAAAAATGGTTATTTTCAGCGTGTGAAGGGAAGCTAATGCTTGTTCTGTATTCCGGATGGTTACAGTAGAACAAATGGATAAAAACTATAAAAGGGCAGATTTTGGCATCAGTATAAGAAAAAAATGTTTTATTACTCTGTCCAAGGATGGAATAGGTTCTCTTGGCAAGTTCTGACTTCTCCTGCGTTAGAGTTATCGTAATATAGAAGGCCCTCAGGATGCTATCCTTGGTATGGATCCTTTCCTGACTAAATTGTATAACTCTTTGAAGTTAATAATTGTAAGAATTTCAGAAAATGTTAGATAGTTTAAAGTAATGTTTCCTCATTTTTTGGACTTATGGATAAGGGTGAGAAGATGTGTTCCCAGTGTCTTAGCTGTTGGAGGAGACAGTTTTGCCCCTGGCTTTTTGCAAAGGTAATACTAACTATAGTAATTTTCATATATTGATACTTTTAGTCATTTATGTCTCCTGATAAGAATCACAGATTATATTAAAGACATAATTACATATCAGATTTTTTATAGTTGTTTAGTTTTGACATAATATTAAAATCTTGTATGTGCCCAGTGTTTCTAGCTTGTTGCGTATGTATTTTTTTATGCACATTCACAAATAAATCACAGAAAATATTGTCAGCTGTACTCCTACTCCCAATTTCTTTTTGAAGTTTTCAGGAAGGCAGATCAGATGATAAAAGTTATATTTTTACAATTAATTTCTGAATGGTAGGGAAACTGGATTAGAAGGAGAGACGATATAAGCATGGGGAATCCATTGTGTAGCTTTTGCCATAATTTAAGTGTAATGTAGAAGAACAATTGAAATGTGGTGATGGTTAATAGAATAAAAAGAAGAAAGGGATGTCAGAAATATTGGAAAGGAGTAAATAACTTAACTTCTTGGCCAGTTTAAGGTGGGAGATCGGGGAGAGGAAAAAGTCAAAGATAATTTTTATGGAGAGATTTTCCATATGGTGCAAAAGAACTTAAGGGCTAGTAATCACTCAAGTTTACCTAACTGCCTTTTCTTTTCACCGCCTCTTCAAGGCTGTTACCAAGAAGCTTGGCCAATCATTAACTGTAATAATCATTGTTTCTGAGCAGTTATGGATAGAGAAGATAAATGAAGATACAATTAGACATTTGTTTTAAGATTCTGGTCAGCGTGCAGCCTTTCGAGAAAACATCTTATGAATGATTTTAATTAGAAAGAGCTAATGAGTGTGTGAAGCCTTGTTTGAAGCAGCCTTGAGGAATAGAGATAATGGGAGGAACTAAAAGCTTCCTTGGGTCCGTGCTGCCTGGTATGCCATTATACACCCTCCTTTCATACAGTCCTTTTACAGTTTCTTTTTCTTTTTTCTTTCTCCTTGTCCTCTTGCTGTTTTGCTTCATAGGGCTATTGGTAGGGGTAATAAGCAA
The DNA here is from genome assembly GCA_004363605.1 of Indri indri. Lineage (NCBI taxonomy): Eukaryota > Metazoa > Chordata > Mammalia > Primates > Indriidae > Indri > Indri indri. Next base: position 5,215 of record RJWJ010002467.1, read on the forward strand.
TACTAACTGGAATTAGGACATGACGAGACATATAGTTGATGTTCAGTAAACATTGGTTGGATCCTCCTTTTCCTGAGTACTGTTAGCAGCAACAACCTGGTTTTTCTTCAAAACAATTTATTCACATACATATTTATTTTTTATAGAAAAATAATTCTCAAAAGCCTACTGTGTGGCAGAGACTGTGGTAGGCACCTGAGATATAGTTGCAAGCAAGATTGTTCCCCTTGCTGTCATGGAGCTTCAGAACCTTCGTAGAATTTTGGTTCGTGTTATAAATGCTCACCTTTTTTTTTTACTGTCTCATTTTGGAGTGAAAACATTGGAAATTATAGGGCTAAACAGGTTATACACAGATAATGCTCTAGTCTAGAGTATATGACAAGTCATTCAAAATAAAGAGTTTAGGTAAGACGAATGTTGGGAAATTACAGGCTAGGTAAGTGATAAGTTAGTGTATTAAGAATTAAGCGTTCTTTAAAGTGACCATTAGGTGTTGGGGAACATATTCTAAGAATATACTTATGACAACAAAGTGGCCTATTGAGTTATATTTGGCTTTATTAAGCCTGTACTGAGAACCCCCTTAATTTATAATTTACTACTGTTATAGGACTAAAAAATAGTTTTTTCAGGGGTTTATTTGTTTGAGGTTTTATTATGTAATAACAATGTTAGATGGAATTGTATTAATATATGTCATTACTGCTTTTTATATTAATATAAGCAAAACAAATTCTCCCAGCCTATTAAATGATTTCACGTCCTTCACAGTAAATAAGAGAAAGAGGGCCATAGTTTCCAATATTTGTATAGCACTTTGTGAGTTGAGCATTTCTATATGGAATATCTAATTTGATATCTATTTAATTATTAATATAGCTCTGAAAGGTAATTGTTTCTACTTTTAAAATGAACAAATCTTGGATTATAAAAGTAATGTACTAAAACCCAATAAAACAAAAAGAATGTTGAATGTATTAATAGAAAAATAGTTTATAGAGACCTGAGGAAATTGACATTGTATTCCAGGGGTGGCAAACTATTGTCTGCAGGGCCATATCAGGCCCTTGGCTTGTTTTTGTAAAGCAAGTGGACTAAAAATGGTTTTTACACTTTTAAAGCGGGTTTTTCCCTTTCATTGCTTTATATGTTGCTCCACTGTCTTCTCTTTTGCCTTGTTTCTGACCAGAAATCTGCTATCATCCTGCTCTTTGCTCTTCTCTTTGTAAATTGTCTTTTTTTTTTTTTTTTAATCTGGCTACTTTTTAGATTTTCTCTATCAGTGGTTTTGAGCAATTTGGTTATGATATGCCTAGGTCTAGTTTTCTTCATGTTTCTTGCTTGGGGATTGTTGAGCTTTGGTTTATTTGCTTATTGTTTTCTTCAAATTTGGAAATTTTTCATCCATTATTTCTTTACGTAATTGTTCTGTTCCCCAGCTGTTTCTTCTCTCTGGGGTCTCCAGTTGCACATATGTTAAGCTGCGTGAAGTCCCACAGCTCACTGATGGGGTTAAGTCCCAATAAACCCATCATAAGTTGAAAATATCTTATGTTGAAAAATGCATTTAATATCCCTAGCCTAGTGAACATTATAGCTTAGCCTAGCCTACCATAAACATACTCAGAGCACTTACATTAGCCTACAGTTGGGCAAAATCATATAACATAAAGCCTATATTATAATAAATGTTCAATATCTATTATAATCTATTGAATATTGTACTGAAAGTGAAAAATTGATTATATGGCTAAAGTACTGTTTCTAGTCCATATGTGTTGCTTTTACATCTTCATAAATTTGAAAAATTCTTAAACCATTGTAAATCAGGGATCATCTGTATGTTTTATCCAGTTGTTTGGTTGATTCAAACAGGATGGTATATTTGGTCCCTGTTGCTACATTTGTAACCAGAAGTGAAAGTTGGGATGTTGAGATTTGTCTTAGTCTTTTTTGTGCTACTATAGCAGAATACCTGAGGCTGTGTAATTTATGAAGAACAGAGATTTATTTCTTATAGTTCTGGAGACAGGGAAGTCCAAGGTCAAGGGGCCTACATCTGGCAGGGACCTTCTTGCTGAGTCATCCCATGTAAGGAGAGAGAGAAGGAAGGAGTGGGGACAAGGGAGGAGAGAGAAAATGCTTGAGCACAGTGAGGGATGACACATGTAGGAGGGAGCTGAACTCACTTTTATCACAAACTCACTTTTGTGATAAGGAACCCAGTCCTCTCCTCTGTAACAACCTTAATTCATTCATGAGGGCAGAGCTTTCATAACCTAATTGCCTCTTGAAGGTCCTACCTCTCAACACGGTTGCATTGGGGATTAAGTTTCTAATGCATGAACTTTGGGGGAACACATTCAAACCATAGCAAGATTTAATATTTTGTGGTTGAGTAATTCCAGGTGATGATACAGAGTTGGACCATAGGTATGGGAGTAGAGATGTGAAGGTAATTGGATGAGTTATCTTCATGTCCTTTGAAGTCACTTAAATGAATGGATTTGGGGTGAATGGTAGGACTTTAAACCAAGAGCTGAAGTTGCGACGTTTTAATACTCCATGTTTTACATGTTTAATTAGAAAAATGCTCTTAAAATTGTGTTAAAAGTGTCTTGTCTTTCCTCCTAGATCCTTCTGATAACTTAAGAGAGATTCTCCAAAATGTGGCCAAATTGCAAGGAGTATCAAATATGAGAAAGCTAGGCCATCTGAATAACTTTACTAAGGTAAGTAACTCGAATCTTTATTATTGTTTAAAATTCACTGTTCCTTAACCATACTTACTAGGTGTTCCTTAACCATGATTAAAAAGAAATTCTTGTGTATACAATCAATGTTAATACTTTTCTCTGCTTCTTCCATGGGTTTTCTGTTTTTTTTGAATTTAGAAATGTATTTGAGTAATAGAAGAATTATATGCTTATCGTAGAAAATTTGGTAGGTTCAGAAAAGAATGAAGAAAGAAACTCACCAAGAAGTTCACATTTCAGTCTTTTATTCATATAATGATATAAGTGTTTTGCCTTTTTCTTCTTATTTTGCTTGATAACGTACATGGGCATGCATCGGAGACATTGGGCATATAATTCCAGACCACTGCAATAAAGTGAATATTGCAATAATGCAAGTCACATGAATTACTTGATTTTCCTGTGTATGTAAAAGTTATGTTTACATTATACTGTAGTCTATTAAGTGTGCAGTAGCATTATGTGTAAAAAAACAATGTACATACCTTAATTTAAAAATACTGATTAGAAATGTTAACAATCATCTGAGCCTTCTGCATGTTATATGTTTCTTGCTGGTGGGGGGTCTTGCCTCAGTGTTAATGGCTACTGACTGATCAGGGTGGTGGTTGCTGAAGGTTGGGGTAGCTGCGGCAATTTTTTTTTTTTTTTAATTTCAGCATATTATGGGGGTACAGATGTTTAGGTTACTTATGTTGCCCTCCCCACCCCTCTCCAAGTCCAAGTTTCAAGTGTGTCCATCCCTGGATGGTGCGCATCGCACTCTTTGTGTATGCATATACCCGTCCCCTAGTCCCCCCACGCCCCTCCCCCCTGCCCGACATCCGGTAGATGTTATTCTTATATGTGCACTTATGTGGTGTGGCAATTTGTTAAAATCAGACAACAATGAAGTTCACCACCTTGATTCTTCCTTTCATGAAAGATTTCTCTGTAATGTGTGATGTAGTTTGATAGCATTTTACCCACAGTAGAACTTCTTTTAAAATTAGTTACTCCTCTCAAACCCTGTTGCTGCTTTATCAGCTAAACTTATGTAATATTCTAAGTCCTTTGTCATCATTTCAACATTGTTCATGGCGTCTTCACCAGGAGTAGATTCCATCTGAAAAAAATCACTTTTTTTGCTTATCCATAAGAGGCAACTCCTCATCCATTAAAATTTTATTATGAGATTGCAGTAATTCAGTTGCATTTTCAGTCTCCACTTCTAGTTCTCTGGCTGTTTCCACCACATCTGCAGTGACTTCCTCCACTGAAGTCTTGAACCCCTCAAAGTCATCCATAAGGATTGGAATCATCTTCTTCCAAACTCCTGTTAAGATTGATATTTTGACCTCCTCCCATCTTGATGTCATCTAGAATAGTGAAGCTTTTTCAGAAGGCTTTCAATTTACTTTGCCAGGATCCATCAGAAGAATCACTATGTGTGGCAGCTATAGTGTTAGAAAATGTGTTTCTTAAATAATAAGACTTGAAATTTGAAATGCCTTCATGATCCATGGCTGTAGAATGGAAGTTGTATTAGCAAGCATGAAAACATTTGTCTCCCAGTATCTCCCCATCAAAGCTCTTGGGTGAATAGGTGCACCGTCAATGAACAGTAATATTTTGAAAGGAATCTTTTTTGCTGAGCAACAAGTCTCAAAAGAGGGCTTGAAAGTATTCAGTAAATCATGCCGTTAACAGATGTACTGTCATTAGGCTTTGTTGTTCTGTTTATAGAGCACAGAGTATATTTAGCATAATTCTTAAGGGCTCTAGGATTTTCATGGTAAAATAAAATGGTGAGAGAGAATCAGCTTCAACTTGAAGTCACAAAGTCACCAACCAGCTACATTAGCCCGTACCAAGAGAGTCAGCCTGTCCTTTGAAGATTTGAAGCCAGACATTAACTTCTTTCTAGCTGTGAAAATTCTAGATGGTGTCTTCTTCCAGTTGAGGGCTGTTTTATCTGTATTCAAAGTCTGTTGTTTAGTGTAGCCACTTTCATTAATTATCTTAGCTAGATCTTCTATGTAACTTGTTGCAGCTTCTCCATCAGCACTTGCTGCGTCACCTTACCCTTTTATGTTCTAGAGACAACTTCTTTCCTTAAACCTCATGAACAAACTTCTCGTAGCTTCCAACTTGTCCTTTGAAGCTTCCTCACCTCTTTTAGGCTTCATTGAATTGGAGAGTCAGGGCCTTGCTCTAAGTTAGGCTTTGGTTTAAGGAAATGTTATAGCTATTTTGATCTTCTGTCCAGACCACTAAAACTTTCTCCATACCAGTAATAAGGCTGTTTCACCTTCTTATCATTCATGTGTTCATTGGAGTGGCACTTTTAATATCTTTCAAGAACTTTTCTTTTGCATTCACAACTTGGCTAACAGTTTGGCATAAGAAATGTAGCTTTCAGCTTGCCTGAGATTTCAACCTGCCTTCATCATTAAGCTTAGCCATTTCTAGCTTTTGATTTAAAATGAGAGACATGTGACTCTTCCTTTCACTTGAACACTTAGAGGCCATGGTAGCGTTATTAATTGGCTCAATCTTTAATGTTGTTCTGTCTCAGGTTATAGGGAGGCCTGAGGAGAGGGAGAGAAGTGGAAAATGGCCAGTCAGTGGGTGGAGCAATCAGGATACATACAACATTTTACTGTCTTACATGCATGCAGTTAGTGGGGCCCCAAAACAATTATAATGGTAACATTAAAGGTCACTTATCACAGATCACTATAACAGATAGAATGGTGATGCAAAAGTTTTTAATGTTGTGAGAATTACCAAAATGTGACAGAGAGATAGTGAGCATATGCTGTTAGAAAAATGGTGCCAATGGACTCACAGTATCAGTGCAATAAAATGAGGTATGCCTGTAAGTGTAAGTTTGTACATAAGTACATATGTGCAATGCATTTTACAGATACAATTCCCAGAGAATGATTAGAACTTCCTTTCCCCTTTTCCTGGTGCTATATTCTCATTATCTGGATCAAGGTAAATTGTGGGGGCCCTGGTCCTAGATAAATATTGACTTTATCACTAATAGCAGCCCAAAATTCTTGAGTTTGATGCATGGATTGGTGTTTTTCTCAGCCTTGTAATGCTGGACAGCCAACTCATGCAAATACTAAAATCCTGTTATTTTAGGTGATACCCTAAAATAGAATGGATTCTTTGGGATAAAGTTTTTTATCCTCCTTATTAGTATACTAAATATAAATTGTTTTTAATGTGGGAATAATTATATGTTTTAACCCCTTACTACTCAAAATGTGATCCATAGTCCAGCTGTATTGCTATGCCCCCGGACCTTGCTTGAAAATGCACTATTTTAGCTTCACCCCAGACCTACTGAATCAGAATCTGTAATTAAGTAAAGATTCTATATGCATTTTTGCATGCATTAAAGTTTGAGCAGCACTGTTTCAATGCTTCCTTTGTTAAGTAGTTGAACTGTGGCTTGGATTTGATTTTATTTCATAGAAGTAGAAGGGGATGAGAATATAGTCACTATGTAACAAAACTTTTTTCATTGTGGTATTATACAATAAATATAAAATAGGTCAGATTTTTTTCCATAGTTAGGGAAGGAAGTACATAGGCATTTATTTTTCCTTAGGTTTTAAAATATTCTGACTTTTTAAAATATAAGAGATGAGAAAATGATTTTATATAATGGATGAGAAAGTGACTTTTTTTTTTAAAAAGCAACTTTCAAAAACATTGAATTAGGTACTAGAAAACAGGCTTTCAAAAATATGTTTATATATGTTGTAATTTTTATGAATGTAATGCAAATCCCCAAATGCCTTTCTTGACGTGCCAATCAGATAATGTCAAGTCTGTAAGACCCAGCATTGTTCTAAGGTCACAAAACTCATTTTCTGGTTTCATTTCCTTGCGTTAAATTTCATAATTTTTTTTTTCACCAAGTTTCACTCAGTTCAGATAAGCCTAGCCACTTGCCTAGTTTTAACTGTTAAAAATAATTTTAAAGGAGTCTGTGTCCTGTTTGAACTCACGGTTACTGTCATAACCAGGTTTGAGCACCTGGATACATAGGTCCACATCTCTTCCCAAGTAGTCTTCTGAAAGTGGGGATGAATGTAAGCCTGGCAATTATTTCTGTTATTTTGCTTTGGCACTGGCACTGCTCCTAAAGCAATCTTAAAAATCTAGAGCAGTGCTGTCTAATAGAAATATTAATATAATGTGAGTCACATATATGATTTTAAATTCCCTAGTAGCCACACTTTTTTACACTAAAACAGTAAAAAGAAATGTGATCTTAATTTTAATATTTTTTATTAATCTATATATCTAAAATGTTATTTGATATTAGATAAAGCATTATTAAATAGTATTTAACTTTTTTATGCTAAATTTTCAAAATATAGTATATATTTTACATTTGTGTCTCAATTCAGACTTAGCTACATTCCCAGTGCTCATAGCCACCTGTGGCTAGTATAATAGCTACGAGCCATATTGGATAGTGCAAGATATAGAACTTTTTGGCATGGGAGTGGTTTAAACCTTCATTTCTAGGAATCTGTTGGACACCTCTCTTTCTCTCTTCTCTGTTCTTCACTTCTTTCTTTCTAGGGCCCAAGCTCTCTTGCATTAATGTTATTTTCCCTCTTTTTCTTTGTTCTTCCCTCCTCCATTTCCTTGTTTCTCTGTCTTTGACTGAATTTTTCCTATTGTATTTCACTGTTACTCTCTCCACTAGTTCTCTGTTTCTTGATTTGTGCCCTCACACTCTCTTCTGCCCTTTGTCCTTCATCTCATTCCTTCTCTACTACTTTTTTCCCCCCTTCATCTGCTATCTTCCCTCTTATCAACTTCCCCTGTCCCCTCTTTCTCTTCTCCTATTCCTCCCTCCTTTATTGGTTTCCTCTTTTCTTCTCTTCCTCCATTGTACCATTGTAGAGTTTGCAGTGACTTATTTCTGTAACGAAGGCCCTAGACTTGTATTTTTTGTATTCTTGTTTGTTTTTTGTTTTACCGTATCCTTTTTTTTTATAGTTTTCATATTTCTCTCTGGCCTTGGTTCTAGCTTTATAGCAGCCCTTTTATAATGTTTGTTTTTTTCATCAACTATGTATTTAAAATCCAATGGCCAAACTTATTAGAATTTGTCTATACTAAGAGAGACTAAGCCCTGAGTCGGGGTCTGAGGGGTTGTCCCATGAGTAAAGTCCATGAACTTTGGACTTGATAAAATCTATTTTGACTGTTTAGTGATGTACTGGGAAAAACACTTGGGCAGATTTCTTTACTTAGAGGTAATCTTGCTGTCTTTAGAGGCAAGGCACTCTAGCAAGTAGTGCCTTTCAAGCAGGGATTTGTGTTTTATTTTGTACTTTTGGCCACTTTTCTAGTTTTTTCACTGACTAAGAAGGTGGGTCTGCTTGAAAGTTAGAGTTGCCAGTTGGTAAGCTGTTACTATAAATCAGTGTTCTTCATTGTTAGCACTATTGACATATTGCACCAGATGACTGTTTGTTTTGGGAGGCCACCGTTTGCATTGTAGGGCATTGAGCAGTGAGTGTCCGTGGTCTCCATCTTTAGATGCAGTAGCATCCCACCACCACCAGGTATGACAAACAGAAATGTCTCCAGACATTGCCAGATGTTCTCTGAGGGACAAAATCGCCACTGGTTAAGAACCACCACTGTAAATAAATGTCTGTAGATTTTATTACAAAATTTCTTTAAATATCTAGCACACAACAAACACTGAATTAATCATAATATAATGAATAGGTCTTTGAATTCCATTTGTTAGAGAGCTGGGTTTATAAATATTTGGCTAATATTCCTATAAAATCTGTAAGTTCATCTCCTTATTGATTAAAATTTAGAAATTCTCAGAAATCTCTAAGAATAGTTCTATAGAATAAGAAAATAAGAAAAATAATTATGATGCCAGGAAACTAGTGGAGTTAGTTGGTCAGCCTCTTCTGTATTTCCATTAGATTATATATACATCTACTAAGTTTTATCTATCTTTTATTATTTGTCGTGGGTTACTAGCTCAGGAAGCTGAGTTTCTCAAACATAAGAAATATGTAGTGTTTATTTTTCTACTGTCAAATCCCTCTCTACCCCAATGCCTGTCACATAACAGGTGTTTAGTTAATGGTATGATATTAGATTGGGAAGATTTTGCATTTTAAATATGAGCTTTTGTTTTAACTAGCATTTTTTTTTATTAAGTATAAGCCCGTTAAGGTTAAGTTAGTTTAGTAGACCGATGGTGTTAAAATGTCTTATAGGGTGGACTTCATCTTCAAAATTAAACCTTCTTTTAAAGTACAAAGAGAGTAAGCTAGTGATGTGATCCTTTAACCATGCGAATGTCACACCCATGCTTGCCTTCTGACATCATTTCACTGGATAAAGTAATGTGTATACAGACTGCTGATGAATATAATCTTAGTATTCTATTTTTAAAACTGATAACATGGTATAATCTAAAGACCTTTTTAAAGATGAAAATATTTCAGCTTTTACATTCTGAAAGTTCTCTTTTTCTATATTTAATCTGATATATTAAAAACTTTGAAGTAATCTTTATTTTGTTCTTTTTTAAATAAAACTTTACAAGTATGGAATAAGTTAAATATAAAAAAAATGGTACAGAAGAACGTATGGTAAAAAGTGAAAGCCCTCCCTCACATCCCCTTCCCACTCTCCTCCCAACTCTGACAAAAATACCACTCCCCAGAGGTAACCACTAGAAGGTATTTATCCTTTTCTGGTATAATTATAAATATGTGTGTATATATGTATATTTTGTTGAGTTGTGAGAATTAAATGAGCTAAACAAAACCAAGTGTTTAGTATCATGCTCAGTTTATTTACCACTTATTAGCCAGTCAAGCATTATTTTATTTACCATTTATTATTGTACAGTCATGTGTTGCTTACCAATGGAATGCATTCTAAGAAATCTATCATTAGGCAATTTTGTCATCGTGCAAACAGATAAAATAGAATATGCTTACACATACCTTGACTGTGTAACCTACTATACACCTAGCTTGTATGGTATAGCCTTTTGATCCTAAAAACCTATACCGCATGTTACTGTACTGAATACTGTAGGCAATTTTAATCCAATGGTAAGTGTCTGAACATATCTAATTATAGAAAAGATACAGTAAAAATACAGTGTTACAATCTCATGGGACCACCATTGTTTATGTGGTCCGTCATTGACCGTAATGTTATGTGGTGCATGACTGTATATGTATAAATGAAAAATTTTAAAAAAAATGAAAACGTGATATATATATATATATATAAACATATGTGTGTGTGTGTATGTGTATGTCTAGATATTAATTGCAGCTTCCTTTTGTCCACATTCTGGGATAGCATATTAGTATCTATGCATATATATCTGTACATATTGATGTATTTTTTTTATAGCTCTGTATGTGTTTGTGTGTGTGTCTAAATTGCCTTCTAAAAAACTACATATGCCATAGAATTCTAATATGTGTGATAGAATTTTTCAAAGTTTAGGTTATTCTGTCGGTTGCTTATTTAGGAGAACTATTCATTTAACCTTGAAAATAATATGAGTAAAATGGGAATAGCATTAAGTACTACCTAGTTTTAACTGGTATTTTTATATTTTTAAAAAATGGGTCATTTTAATAAATATAACCAGGTTTTATTATGTAGAGATAATTTATAATTCTATTTTAACTTTATCAGAATATAATTGTTGAGAGCGCCTTTTGAATATTTTTAGTATTTGTGTAAGAAAGTCACATAGATTAATTATAACAAATAACAGCAGATTGATTCACTGGTGATGGGCTTGGACTTTAACAGGCAAACCGGTGACATGTTATCAAAACCTTTAACCCATTTTAAAAAAAGATTTATGTAATAGTATTTGTTTTACTTATATAAAAATTAAATTTAACATGTTATGCTCATAAAATAATTGTGGGCTTCTGATGATATTGAATGCTTAACTTGGTTTATAAGTGATAAATTCAATGAAACTAATCTATCTTGGCCAAATTACAAAGAAGTTATTTGCCTACGTAATTAGGAAGACCAAATGTTGGGTCCTAATTTCAGACAAAACAACCCCAGGGATTGAGAAAGTGTTAGTTACATTCTGTCTTCCCATTTCTCAATCTTGTTTTCTTTTAGGTCAACTTCACTCTCAGATGAACACTTCCCATATGACTAAGATACATGATCTTTAATACTTTTAGTCTTCAAAAGGAGAGGGTAGCCCTCTCTTTGCATGATGTCTGATCCTATTGGGTCATATTTAGCTAGGCATTCTGACTGATAGCCAATTAAAAAAAACACATGGCATGAGCAGTGCCATCCTCAATGAAAAAAGTGTGATGTCTAATATAATTTAGCATTTTAGGCAACTTATGCTAACTCTTAGATTTTTAAAGGTCTGTAACAATTTCTGTACATAGTCAATGATTTATTCTTTTTTTTGTTTTTTTGTTTGTTTGTTTGTTTGTTTTTTTGAGACAGAGTCTCACTCTCGCCTGGGGGCGAGTGCCGTGGCGTCAGCCTAGCTCACAGCAACCTCAAACTCCTGGGCTCAAGCAATCCTACTGTCTCAGCCTCCCGAGTAGCTGGGACTACAGGCACGCGCCACCATGCCCGGCTAATTTTTTCTATATATGTTTTTACTTGTCCGATTAATTTCTTTGTATTTTTGGTAGAGACGGGGTCTCGCTCTTGCTCAGGCTGGTCTCGAACTCCTGAGCTCAGAACGATCTGCCCGCCTCAGCCTCCCAGAGTGCTAGGATTACAGGTGTGAGCCACCGTGCCCGGCCGATTTATTCTTAATATGTAATAACAAACCTATGTGACAGGATAGGCAGATTGACGTTTTAATGACTTATATTAATACAGGAGATGGAATGTCACCAGTAATGGCTAATACAGTAGTGAAGAAACTGTTACCAAATGGTTGAAGAAAGTGATTCAGTCATTAGTAGAAGCAAGATAAAATGTACATTGTTTAAACTCACTCAGTGTTCCTTTGCTATTTCTTCCTGTCTCTTACACAGAGAAGGAGTTAAAGATTTGATTTGTACTTTAGGGTTTGGTTATTTAAATTAGGAGATAACTAGTAAGATGTAGTGAGTCAATCACCACAAAAAATTTGTGTTAAAATCTTATTCATAATATTTTGAAACTTATATGTGAAATCCTAGTAATTAACAGTGAAAGTATATTTCTTTGATAATCTAAAATTCAGAATTCTATCACTATCTTCTCTAATTTCTTATTCCTGATATATGTGCATTTATTTACACATAGGAAGTTTAGTTTCTGCTTATGGTAATTCTAATTCAAAAGGAATATTTTCATTTAAGACTGAATAAAGCCCTTGTTTATAATCCTGGAAACAACCTGAAAGCATTTAACCACCATTGAAAGTATAGCCCTAACATCTCTTAAATATCCCCTGGAAAACAGGTACTGATTATGGCAAGTATACTATGTTTCTGCTATAAATTGTTCTTTTTAGTTGTTACTTACGATTTTCTAGGTTCTGACTGATTGTACATTTTTCTCTGAAACTTTTCTTTCAGTTGAAATGAGTCAACATGATCACAAAAATGATACTTCTTTCTAAACACTTTCCAAATTGTGTATGTTTTTTGGAGATCATAATAACTGGATTTTTTACCTTTTCATCAAAACTGCTAACTCTAGCAAATGTTAAGTGGTGAATAGTCATATATTTTTCTGAAAAGGTAGATAACTTGAATATTATGTTTCTCTGAATCTGTTGTTTTCTGTAAGGGTAGCTGGCAAGTATGAAAAAGATAATGCAGGAAATGGGAATCAAGTACACACTTAGGGGAGGAACCAACCCTTGATAGGACAAGACTTTGTATACATTATCTGTAGGATTTCAAAGCATTTCCTCTTATTAACATTCATTACTACTATAGAAGAAGAATAGAAATGCTGCCTTTTTAGAAATAGAGTTGATATGTATAATTCATAATTTTAGGAAACTAACATTTTTCCCATTTTAAATGCACAATATTTTATATGTTGATATAAACAAATTCTAAGCTTCATTTTTCTATTAAGTTTATATATTAGAATATGTCCAAAGTTTAAGTAATCATAACACTATAAACTGACCTTATTTTTCTTTTTTATTCATGTGCGGTACCACATAGTGACAGTGCTAATATCTGAAATACTGAGGGATCTTAAATAGTAAATTATTTTAAGTAGTGAAAGTGTAGTTTTTGTGTTGAATATTTTGAAATGGGCAATTTTTATATGGTTTATTTTTAGTTAGCTGTCCTGGAGAAAACAATAGTTAAATTCACTTATTATTTTGTGTATATATAGCCAGAGTGTGGTTCTCCAGACTCAATACCACTTTTGAGCGTGGAGAAATTTAATAAGATGGTAATTTTCAGTTGTTTTTTACCTCTGCTCCTCTCCCCCCATAGCTCTGTGGCCTTGGGAAGTTATATTAATGTCTCTAAGCCTCAGTTGTTTTCATTTATAAAAACAGCTACCTACTTTCTAAAGCAGAGAAGATTAACAATCAATAGATGTTACTTCTATATATATATATGTCCATCAATACTATATATTAATACACACACACACACACACACACACCCCTCCATCCCTAGATTGCACAGAGAAGAAAATAAATCACCTATAATTCTACTTTGTTTTTTGTTGTTAAAAAAGTTTTGATGTTGAAAGATGTGTCTTTAAGAAATGTATCTTTTTGACTCTTTTTCCCTGCTTAGAAGTAGATTATGCGTGTTTTTCCTTATGATATATGTTATATTAAGAGCTGCATAAGTTTCTTGCTTTATGAACATTTTATTTCCATTTCTTTAATATTGTAAATAATGTCTTAACATCTTGAGCTTGAACCTACCTCATGTGTTTTAGATTATTTTATTAGTAAAAATCTCTGAAAGTAGATCCTCATTTACATTTTCCAGTTTATTTCACAAAATATTTTCAGTTTATAATCCTATTACTAATATATCTTCTTACCTGTGCAATAGTATTTAAAAAACAATTTCTTGCCATTTTGGTAAGTTTTAAGTAGAATTTTATAATTTATTTGGTAAAGGTTTTGGGAACCATGAATATGTCTTGTTTATTTGTCAATTTCCTTGTACATTTTCTTTCCCTGTTTTCCTTTTAGATACTTAGCAGTCTTTCCCCATCTCCTTTGAACCTTTTACCTGATAAGGGTCTGTATTAGTTTGCTAGGTGAGAATGGAGTGCTTTGGGCTGAATTGTGTCTCCCCAAAATTCATGTGTTGGAGTCCTGGACTTTAGTATGTCAGAATGTGACTATATTTGGAGATATAGGGCCTGTTAAAAAGGTAATTAAGGGAACATATGGTCATATGTGTGGGCCTAATCCAATATGACTGGAGTCCTTATAAGAAGAGGAGATTAGGACACAGACACACATACAGGAAGACACAGAGAGAAAATAGCCTTCTACAAGGCAATGATAAAGACCTTGAAAAGAAACCAGCACTGCCAACACCATCTTGGACTTCTGGCCTCCAGCACCATGAGAAAATAAATTTCTGTTGTTGAAGCCACTCAGTCTGTTGTTCTGTTATAGTAGCCCTAGTAAACTGTATACAGGGACTTAACCTTTTGCTTATCATATTTGTTGGAAATATTTTTGACTAATACATTAGTTAACTTTTAATTTGGGGTATACAGTTGGTTTTTTAGAAGTATAGAAATTTTTTCCTCTTGTCTCAAGACTTAGAAAATTTTATATTATTGTTTTAAATCTGTATGTGTAAAAACACATCCTTTTCAATTTTTAAGTACTTGCAACATTTTACAACAAACCAGAATAAAAATAAAAGAAAAAAACTATTCACACTCTTTGAAAGTCTGAAGCCTCTGTGTTCATCATGTTTCACAATTTTAAAGGTTTTACAGGTATACCGGTATTGAAATACCTACAATATTGTAATATAGGAGAGCAGCTATTCCTATCCCCTACCCTGTTCTATTTGGAATGTCTTTTTTTCTCACCCTCTAAAGAAGAAATTGGACAGGGAATTTTACAAGTATCCTACCAATAGTTTAGTGAACTTGTATTATTATCTTTTTATGAGGGTCCATTCTTTTCACAGAGACAGATGTGATGATCACTTTGGTTTATTCTGTATGGTTACCATGTTTATTAGCTCATACTGAAGAAGACTAATAATAGCACTTTGGAGACCCTTCTGAGTCTTCAGTGTTAATTAAATGATCTACTTTCTCTTTAATCCATTTCAGTTTAGCCCTAATAAATAACTTGAGAACATTTTATGTAACTTTTAGATATTATAAAAGTCAATTTTCAAAACTCATACATAGATTAAAATGGTATATAGCCATCCAGGTGGGATCCAGGAAACTAGTTTCAGACCAGTGCCCTCAGTGAAAACTAGGAAAGCCTGTTTGAACATAGCAGGGGACTGCTCAGGCAGCAAATACAGGGACCAAACTTTGGAAGAAGGGAGAATCTTGTAGAGGTGAGTTTACTTCTCCAAGAACTTTTACTGAGGGGACACTTACTTATGTAAAGTATGGGAAGGAAACTGAGGATTCAAACATTAGGCCTAGCAGTACTGTTGCTAAAAGAGTAAAAAACTGCACAGAGCTTTTGGTGAAGACCTAGGGTGCATCAAGTGAAGGAGATTCTTCCTCAGCACATTTGTTGAATCCTGAGGCTACCTGGGATGAGAAACTTAAAACCCTAAGCAGGAAATCTTTGAAAATCAGGAGTGGAGCCTATAGTATTTTTGTAAGACGAAAATTTGTCACCCTCTTTGGACTAGGCCCCTTAACAAGCTTTCAGTTGAAACCTTAGGTGGCAAGGAAAAACCACAGGTAGACTGAGTCTTACCAGGGCGGCCACCTAATATATTTAGTGGCCTAACAGAGAAAAGGCTGAACCCTCTGTGGAGACAGAGAACATTAATCAAGAATCTCTGCAAGTTTTTACATAATCAAAGATTATGGAGCCACCAAAGGGCAGGATTACATGACTGGAACAAAAAGGAAAACAACTAATAACAGACCCAGAGATGATCTGTATCATTCAGTTTTATTTAGCTGACAAATACTTTCAATAACTGTGATTAATATGTTAAGAAAATATATGAAACTATGGAGAAAATGGATGTGGAGTGAAGATTTTCATTAGAATATTAGAATGTATAAAAAGATTAGAGGTTCAAGAAGGGAAAAATACAATATCTAAAATTAACTTGTTAGATAGGTATAATAAAAGATTAGACACATCAGAAGACAGGTCAATAGAAAATATTCAACCGAAGCATTGAGTAAAAGAGAAAGGAAAAAACAGAAAAGAGGATTTGTAGATTTGTGATATACATGAAAAGATCTGACACATTTAATTGAATTACCAGAAGAAAAGAATAGAATTAAATAGAAGTAATTTTGAAGAGACAACGTACAGAATTTTTGAAAAGTGAGAAAATTTACCAACCCAGAAATTTAGGAATTTTTGTTTACCTTAAGCGGGATAAATATAAAGGAAACCACACCTAGACACATTGCATTAAGATTGCTGAAAACCAAAGATAGAAAAGAGTATCTTTAAAAGAGCCTGAAAAAAAGGGTGTACCTTTCGAAAGAGTCAACAAGAAGACTGATGGCAGACTTCTCAGCAAAGATAATGGAAGCCATCTTGAAACTGATGGAAGAAAATAGCAGCTAACCTAAAATTCTATATATGTAGCAAAATATCCTTTAAGCCTGAAAGTAAAAAAATAAACAATTTCTAGAGAAATAAAAACTATGAAAATAATTACCAGCAACCTGAGCTAAAATTAAATCAAAATACCAACAAAATAAGTCAACAGCAACAATAACAGCAAACAGTTCTTCAGCTAGAAGGAAGACTATTCCATTAAGGAACCATCAAAATGAAGAAAGTAATAACGAAAAGGGTAAACATAAATTGACATTGATTAAATACTGTTAAAGAAAACAATAACAGTAATGTGGGGGGGGCTTTAAAGATAGGTAGAAAAAACATAACAACAAAGTGGAATGTGAGGGGAGTGAGATTGAAGTGTTAAAGTCTAGCATTATTAAGGACATGATAAAATAAAACTTTCTGTTAGACTGTAACAAGTCAACATTGCATGTTGTAATCTATATGGTAACCACTAAAAGAATAATTTTTAAATTATTGGGAAAATAGAATAATAGAAAATAATTGATTAATTCAAAAAAGGCAGAAAAGGAGGGATAACGAAACTTAAAACTGGTAGGTTAAATAAAAAATAGTAACATGATAGAAATAAAGCTGCCTATTTGAATAGTAGAATCATATTTTTCAAAATATTATAATAAAAATATTTCCCAGCCTAAAAATGTTTCTAAATATAAAATGCACAATAAAAATGCACAACACCTATATACACATTTGTTTTGTTTTTCTGACAGCTTCTTTGTGATATTGGCCACAATGAAGAAAAATTGGGTTTTAACTATGAGGATATCATAATTTGGTAAGTGTAGTTCAGTCCCTTCCCCAATCCCTTCCAGATTTTAGCAGTTTAAATTTTAGTAACTTTAAGGTAAAAATAAGATAATATAGCACTTCATATTTGATTTTTGTGGAAACAGTTACTTGAACATTAGAAAAATTAAAGGTCTTCAGTAGTATTGTTATCTTGTGATTCTTAGTGCTATTTTCTAATTACCAAATATGAAGAATCAAGGCAAGTGTTCAAAAATACTTGGAATATTTTATTTAAACTCCTTAGATCTGAAGTTTACAGACTAAATTTCTCATATTCCAGGAATAAGAGGAACCCGTAACTATAGGTCTTACTTAAGAGAAAGTGTGCTTATGGCAAACTTGATTTGCCCAAGCACACTAATAGAGGCATTATGTTATACAGTTTTATAAACATTTTTTTGGTACATTTAGGAATTCAAATTGATATAAATGGTCTGTGCTGGCTATCGTTATAAAGTATTTGTATTATTGGTTTAAACTAATGACTCTTTGGGAGGGGTGGAAGCAGGTAGGCAGATAGAGGAGAGTAGATTGTAGAGGCATATATGATACAGCTTGAACAGGGCGTATTTAATTTCCCATTGTTTATATAAAATACATTGCAGAAGCGGGAACAAAACTTAACGTCTTGGTTGGTAAGAATGTACTAAGGAGGCACAAATAACAACAACATTAAGTGAAATTTCATGGCTTGGAGTGAATGGATTTTTATATATATGAAATGCAGTTAGAGAGAGTTAACCGTGCATAACTAGAAATTTTGCATATTTCAACTGAGAAATAATTTGGTACAATAATTTTGTGTGTTTGAAACCCATACAGCAAAACTTCTTTTTTGTTTTCATACAGTTTGCGGTTAGCTTTATTAAATGAAGCAAAAGAGGTGCGAGCAGCAGGGCTACGAGCGCTTCGATATCTCATCCAAGACTCCAGTATTCTCCAGAAGGTGCTAAAGTTGAAAGTGGACTATTTAATAGCTAGGTAATTTTCCTAGAGTTGTTTATATATTTTAAAATTTTTGTATTGAGTTTTAGCATACCTATCATAAAGTATACAGATTTTTAGTGTAAAGCTTGATGAATTTTGCATATATGTACCTTCAGATAACAAGATTTTAGAACATTTTCAGCATCCCAGTAAAGTTTGTAAACATTATTCTGACTTTACTCATTGTAGACTGATTTTTCTTGTTCTTGAGCATCATGTGTTAGAAGTATACAGTAGTCATTCTTTTTTTCCTTATTATTTTTGAGATTCATCCATGTTGATATATATATTGTTTATTGCTATGTAGTATTTCATTTTATGAATAAGACTGCAACTTATTCCAGTCTCTTGATGATTTTCTGGATTGTTTTCAGTGTTTGACTATTTGGAATAAAGCTGCCCTGAACATCTTTTTTTTTTTTTTTTTCTTTTAAAGAGACACAGTCTCAGTCTGGAATTCAGTGTGTAATCATAGCTTACTGCAGTCTCAAAGTTCTGGGCTCAAGTGATCCTCCCACCTCAGCTTCCCAAGAAGCTGGGAGTATAGGCGCAAGCCACTGCGCTGGCCCTGAACAGTCTTGTACAAGTCTGTTAGTGGACCTATGCACTCATTTCTCTTAGATAAATGCAGAACTGGAATTGGTGGGTCATAAGGTATAAATGTATATTTAGCTTTAGTAGATACTGCTGTACCGTTTTCCAAGTGATTACACTGATTTACACTCCTACTAACAAGGTATGAGAGTTTCAGTCTCTCCACATCCTCATCAACACTTGCTTTTGTCAGTTTTAAATTATAGCCTTTCTGGTGTGGTTTTCATTATAGGGTCTCATTTAGGTTTTAAGTTGTGTTTCCCTTATGAGTGAGGATGTTAAGCACTTTTCACGTGCTTGTTGACAGTTTGGATACCCTCTCCATCTTTTGCTCATTTGTAAATTGGATTGTCTGTCTTGTTGTGTAGGAATTTTTGATGTCTTCTGGATATGAGTCCTTTCAGATACGTGTATTGAGAATGTCTTCTTCAGGTTTCCCTTGCCTTTTACTCTTTTAATGCATCTTTGATGAACAGAAATTCTTAGCTAATGAAATCCAAAATGCTTTCAGTCTATTTCAAGATGTGTTTTCTTCAAAAGGTTTTATTCCCTTATATATGTTTAAGTCTTTGACCATCTGACTAGATTTGAACCATCTGATACAATTTGATCAAATTTGTTGTGTAAGGTATGAGGTAGGTGTCAAGTTATGATTCATTTTTGTTTATGAGTATCCAATAAGTATTAGCACCATTTATTGAAAAGATTTTCATTTCATGCCTAGATTCATGTCACTTTTGTTGTAAATCAGGTAACTATGTATGGATCTATTTTTGTGTTCTGTGTTCTCTTTAGTTCTATTTATCTGTCTGCTCTTGTACCAGTTTCTCACTGTCTTAATGACTGCAGTTTTATAATATATCTTGATATCTGTTAATGTGAATCTAACCTTTCTTCTTTAAGACTGTCTTGACTATTCTGAGTTCTGCATTTCCATTAAATTTAGAATCAGATTGTACATTTCCATGTATCTAGCTGAGATTTTAATAGGGATTGCATTGAAGCTCTGGATTAATTTGGGGTGAATTGACATCTTCATATCGAATCTTCTAAACATTTATTTATTGGGAACTTCGATTTCTCTCAGCATTTTGTAGTTTTCTTAGCAGAGGTCTTCAACATATTTGTTAGGTTTATTCTAAGGTACTTTTATTAATATAATTTAAAATGTTTTTCTTTCCTGTTTTTTGCTACTAATACATAGAAGAATAATTCGGGGGGGGGGGATATTGAGCTCTTATCTGGCAACCTTGATAAATTCACTTGTTAGTTCCAGTTATAGATTATTTGGAGTTTTTCTATTGTATAAACATTCAAATGATGACCTTTCTATTTCTTCCTTTCCAATCCTTATATATTTCTTTCTTTTTCTTGCCTTACTGCATGGGTTAGAATATTGCACTGAATAGAAATGATGATAGTGGACAACTTAAGTTTTGCTTCTGAACTCAGGTTATTATTTTTCAGTGCTTTAAAAATAAGTTACTGTCTTCTGACTTTTTTTTTTTCCTTCCTTTCACTGTCGAATTAAAGAGTCTCTCTTATTGTTTCTTTGTGATATCTCTGTTATCCTCTGGCTGCTTTGAAGATTTTTGTTTTCTCTTATATGCTGTCCTATCACCTAGTACTCCATCTGTACAGATGTATACATATGTTGGGTCTTTTTATTGTCCCACATGTTTCCGGTGCCTTTACTGTATTTTTCAACTGTTGTTGTTAATCTTTATACTGCAGTGTGCTTACTTTCTACTTACTTGTTTGTTATTTTAATCTTCTGTTCTGCTAGTAAATCAGTCTCTTGAATTCTTAAATTCAATTATTATATTATTTATTATACTCTTATATAAAGATTTCAGGTCTCTGCTTTCTTTCTTTCTTTCCCTCTATTTTCTTGAGCACATTAACCATAGTTATTTTGAAGTCCCCTCTGACAACTCCAGTATGTGAATCACCTGTGTTCTATTTCTATTGCCTATTTCTTTTCTTGGTTTTTGGTTCTTGGCCCTTTGTTTGTTTTAAACCAGGCCTTATACTGTCTGATTGAACATGAAGATTGGCATTCAAAATTATTGGCTCAGTATCACATTATTTTCCTTTTAAGAGAGTTAAGTTTTGTTTTGGAATGTTGGTTTATTACACTAATTCTGTTAAAGATTGGTTTTAGCTTTGCCTTTGCTCCTAGGAAGTGACTGAGATTTCAAGTTATAGCATAGATACTTAGCAAAATCTCTTCACCTTGGCCAGTCTTGAACCCTACCCTCTTTCTTAGAGTATTGTGTACCTGCTGAAATCTCTGCTTCATTCCTTTGCTTCTCGGAATAGCTTTTTGCTTTGTTTCTTAGAGTCTAATTGTGTTTTGCACAACATCGAAGTTGGCAAACATCTTGAAGAGAACATTGCATGCAGATTTTAGCTCATTTCCCTGTGTTTTCTTCTTTCTGGGATGTTCGC
Organism: Indri indri; assembly: GCA_004363605.1. Taxonomy (NCBI): domain Eukaryota; kingdom Metazoa; phylum Chordata; class Mammalia; order Primates; family Indriidae; genus Indri; species Indri indri. Next base: position 26,575 of record RJWJ010002467.1, read on the forward strand.
CCCTCAAGTCCTAGCTGCCTTGGCTGCCCTGACGTGAAACCTGTGTTTTCCCAGTCCAGCCAGAGTTTTGCTTTCTGCTAGGACTCTATGCTTTTAGGCCAGAGATTGACAAGTGCTCCCCGGGAAAAAGCCTGGTTGAATGTGGTACTACCTGTGCTTCCCTTTCAGGGATTGTTCTCCATTGCCTTTTAACACTTGTTTTATACTGGGAAGTATTTTTTCAACCTTCGTAGTTGTTTTTGGCAGGAAAGTTGGTCTCATCCAAGCATCTCTGTCATGGCCAGAATTGGAATTCTATGTCCATTTACTTTTTAGTAGGCTTGCCTTAGATTAATTGTATTCATATAGAAGAAATGGTTTTTTGAATGGCAGACTATCTATATATAAAGCATTGATTAGAATATTGAACTGCCTAAACTTAAATAAATAAAAATTAATTATGCTTCCACATAAATCAAACACTTTGAAAATGGGATAATTTAATAAATTTTACAGAGATCTCAGTTCAGTGATATTTGATCAAACATCAGTTTTTGAAGTGAATTCAGAATTCAAATTATATTTTGGAAAATGAAAATTTTGTGGATAGTGCATTAGACCGTTAATTTAGTCATGATATGTAAAACTTAGGCCCTGGTTGAAATCACAATTAAACTGAAACAGGCTTGAAATATTTTCCCTTTACAATTTTTATAAAATGTTTGTGAATTTTATCAGAGATAGATGAATTGTTTTAGTAGATTTTTGATACTTTGCTCTATGTTTGTGAGTCTTTCTTTATAAATAAATGTAGTCCTATAAATTACTTATGTAATTTTTTTAACAAACATTTATCACTGAGATATATAGGTTAACTAAAAAAATGTGCTGTTACTGAGAAATCATGCATTAAAATTTTAATATACCTTATTGACATTGCAAAGATGGGTCTGATATATAGTGGTATTATGATACAAAAAGTTGTTTAATAAAATTTTATCATTGATTAATTTTTGTGTATTATTTAGGTGCATTGACATACAGCAGAGCAACGAGGTAGAGAGGACACAAGCACTTCGATTAGTCAGAAAGGTATGCTCTATCTGTGAGAGTAAAAGGCAAATTTATGATTTTTGTGTTCAACATTTACATTTTTAGATTAGACTGTCTTGTAAAATATTTTTTACAATTTAAAGACTAAACTTTTATTAAACATTTTTATTTTGTTAAAGTTATATTTGAATTAAATAGATCCATTAAACTTTGAATTAAACATAAATATTTGTGTAATTATTTTATGTGACTGGGTATAGCTAGGACAATATCTCTTATAAAAAAAAGTGAAGATTATTTCTTCCTTCAGTAGACATGTAACTGTAATTACTGATTTGGTAAGTTACTGGAAAAAGAGGATTACTTGCCCCCCATCCTGATTTTGTCTTAATTGCATACTTGCATTTAGTGCCATTAAAATGTATATCACAAATAGTTAACAAGCTCCTTGTTTTAAAGATGTATTTGGATACAATCCCTGGGCAGTTGCAATAAACAATTCAGGCCATTGTACAGAATAAAAGGTCACAATTTAAACTTGCAAGAGAGGGTGTTAAGAACAATCCATAATGCTTCTCATAAGAGGCCTTCAAGGAATGCTTTGTTATTGTTTAATGTGATGCCCTAATGGCTGAGGAAAAGAGTGAACTGAGAGTCAACTTGGGACACAGCCTTTTAGTAAGACAAGTATCATACTTCATCCTAAACATTCATGAGAATCGTTCAGTATATGTTTGCTAATGTAAAAAATGTCTAAAATTATTTAACAATTGAAATTTTTTTAGCTTTTTCTCCTTTCCTACTTTTGAATTCAGTACATGCTCCAAAATGGTGGACTGTTCAGTTTGTATGTTAACTAGGGTTTGTCTGTTTCCTTTTTTTCAATTGTCTACCTTGTGGTTAGTAATAATACCCACAGGTAGGCATAGAAAGGAACAAGTAGATAGATGAGTTTAGTCTTAAGTTTGAAATTCTAGTAAGATTGATACTGGAGCTAGATTAGTAAATGTTTGTTATAAGTAAACTATTATACCAGGACTTTGATTTGGCTTTTCAAATTTCAATTTAAAAATTAGATTTATGGGTTTTGTTTGTTCATACAATTCCTCCTACTGCCGTGACTATGAGAATTCAAGATAAGAAAACAAAATTTGTTTCTGAAGAACCTAGAACCTAGAACCAAAATACAACTTTTTGGTTATTTGGGTTATATATGTCAATATTTATCATATTAGGAGTTAGCATATATATTAATATGTCAAAAATAGCAATAAACCCATTATATATAAACACAAATATTTTTATAAAAAAACTATTTTCAAAAAATAATGAGAAGAGTGCTGTTTTAGATTTTTGCAGATCTTTTAAATTTTATCAATAGAAAGTGGCTGGATTATCACATTTGCTTCTGGATTCGATCTGTTGTGTTATCAAATGCAGTGGAGCCTCTGGAAAAGTTCAATATATACTTGTGAGAGAATAAGAGTAAAAAGGACAAATAATGTCTTTGTATTGGTATGGGAATAGTTTTAATTTTGCAGAATCTTGGAAAATATCTTAGGGACACCCAGAATTTCCTGGCCCACACATTGAGAATTGCTGCCCTAGAAATTGCTTTCAAAAGAAAAGACAACTTCAAATGGATTCAAACAAATTCATCTTCTTTGGATTTAGTAAATATTTTACTTTAATTTTGTTAAATATTTTGCGTAAGTTAAAATTTAATTTAAAATAGCTTAGTAAAAGTAAACAGGCCCTTAAAAACAATTTAATAGCACCATAACAAAATTGTTATTGTATTCTGTTATCTTCTGAAATGCAGAGTAAATTTAAGTCAGATATCAATTTGTGAATCTAGGAGCAGGAAAATTGCTTGTACTTATGGTAGGATATAGGCTCAGAGGATGAATTGTGGAGCAGGGCTTTTCCTTGGTTTAGCTAAAATGGTTATAGTTCAAGGTAAAGCACGTTTGCTGAATGAACAGTGGCCTCTATAGGCCAGAGAAACTATAATTTCATTAGTACTTTTAGCATCAGAAGCACACATTTCTTTTTTCCAGCAACACCTCGGCAACTGAATTAGACCTTTAGTATCCCTTATCTAAAATGTTTGGGATTTTGGAAGTGTTTGAAATTTTGGATGTTTTTTATTTTGGAATATTTGCATTTATACAATGAGATATCTTGGGGATGGGACCCAAGTCTAAACACAGAATTCATTTATGTTTTATATGTACCTTATACACGTGGGCTGAAGGTAATTTTGTATAATATTTTCAGTAATTTTGTGCATGAAAGAAAGTTTGTGCACATTGAATCATCAGAAAGTAAAGGTATCAGATGTGGAATTTTCTACTTCTGGAATCATGTTGGCATCTACTTCGGGCATCGTGTTGGCACTTAAGTTTTGGATTTTAGAGTATTTCGTATTTCAGGTTACGGATGCTCATCCTGCAGTAGAAATTAATGTTTAATATTGTAATCATTAGATCACTGTGGGGCTTTTGTGTGCATTCAAAACAGTTTTAAAATTTTTAGTAAAATTATATATTTTAGAAGAAAAGCAAAACATTTTTTCTTTGAGATAACTTCTTTATGAATAATTGAGGAACACTTATGTTACTTTTCCTTTTCTTTCACCTATCTCATTCATTTGGAAATTTTCTGTTTGTTTGCCCATTTCTTTTCAGTGTCTCCAATTCCCACCCCCTCTTCCCTCCCTCCCTCCCTCTTTCTCCAATCCAGGCAATCCTTTTCTGACCTTGTCTTTATTTTTATATAATTCTTCCACTAGTCAGCTGTTGCTCCTCTTCCCTTTATCCTATGTAAATTCTACTTACTGCCTACCTAATTTAAGCCATCATTTTCTTCATGTATCATTTCTTTATTCATGTAATAAGAGATTAATAATATCACAAATTTTTTACAATTGAAAGAAATTATTTGGCAGAATCACATACTCTTGGTACATAGCAAATAGTGGCAAAGCCAGAGTAATAACCCAATTCTCCAAATTTCCAAACCTACATTAGCCCACGAGTTTTAAGTATTTGATACAACCTGCATATCTTGGCATTCATAGCCTACTTTTGGTCCAGTCGACTAACTGTTTCTGTCTGGCCTGTCTTACTGTGCTACTCGACAGCACTAATAGGATCATTACTTCCTTCCTGCTCTTTTCATTTCATTTCCACCCCTTCCCACATTATATTGATCTTCTTGTCTCAGCTCAGATTTCAGATATTCCCCTTGGATACCTCAGTGCTTCTCTAATTCCTTTGTGTAGTATTTATTTCCTGCTCAGGATCTTTAATTTGTTTTATACGTCTGTCCTATCATGCCAGAAAAGATTAAATTTTTTTTTATACTGACTACATTCTATTAATATGACTTTTTCCTCATTGAGTATTTATTGATTTATGAGCAAAGCATTCTCTGATTTACCTAGAATTTGAGTTTCTTTGCATATATTTCCCTGGAAAATAAGAGGAGTGATTTTATTTGTAAATATTTAAATTTTATACATCCATTTCATAGCACAATCTGTTGAATTAAGTAAGTACATATTCAGCAGACACCTGAGATTCATAGAGTAGAATTCATCTGGTCATGAACACCTTTGTTTTACAAAGAAGGAAACTGAGGCACAGAAAAAATTGATTTGGTGAAGGTGACATAGTTTATTAATAGCAAGTTTAACTCTGAAAGCCAGTTTGCCTGGTTTCTCAGCTAACTCTTT
>RJWJ010002467.1:31445-49681 GCA_004363605.1 Indri indri
GACAGAGTCTTACTCTCTTGCCCGGGGCGAGTGCCGTGGCGTCAGCCCAGCTCACAGCAACCTCAAACTCCTGGGCTCGAGCAATCCCACTGCCTCAGCCTCCCGAGTAGCTGGGACCACAGGCATGCGCCACCATGCCCGGCTGATTTTTTCTATATATATATTTTTAGCTGTCCAATTAATTTTCTTTCTATTTTTGTTCCTCCCCTTTTTTGATCAATGGAAAACATTGATTTAGAAATGGATATGAAAGCTTTTATAGATTCTATAGTTATTGGGAATGTGTTTATTTTATGGTTATGGAACTGTATTGTATAATTTCAGTTGAACTTTGTAATATCACTTAATGCTGCTTAAATGACATAAACCATTTACAACTACTCTAACAAATACAGATATTTCCTCTGATCCTCTATAGGACTTAACTATTTATCTTTCATTTAGGTGTAGTGCATCCTCTAATTGTTTCATAGCACAAGTTTTATTTTTCCAGTAAGATTATAAATCCAGGACAGATTAATTTCCCTCAATATTTTATTACCACCCAAGCAAATGAAACATTTTTTCCTATTCCCATTCCAGAAAACGGTTATTTTAAAATACTTAATCTACCAAATAGCCTTTATTTATTAAACAATAATTAACTACATAATTTATTTTCTGTTTTCCAAATTGATGATATATGTTACATATTTTCAACATTCCAGATATGTTACTGCCAGTTAGATATTTCATTTAATGTGAGATTCATCCAAAGTTTTATCACAAGATATATATTATTTCCATCAGGATTTTTGAAATATTAAAAATAAATTATGAGTTATTCTGCTTTCTGGTATAGCAACAAGTTTGATTGGCGGGGGTGCTGGCTAGAGATTAAGGAGATCATTGGGCATCTATGCAGCAGTCAAAGTGAGAGACAGTAAAGACCCAAATCAATTAATTTTGGGGGGAGGCTGAAGTTAGGGGTAAAGATGTTCATGAGGTAAATTGGTAGGACTTGGTGACGACTGTATATGGGGAGAGAAGCAGGAATGCAATAGTCCAGAGTATTCTCACCACTAATATAATTTGTCTAGGAATTGAAAAGCTGTTTAAGATATAGTTCCTATTCTAGATTAGTTTAGAATCTCAAACATTAAATCTTCTTTGTCAAATTATTTATAGTCTGTACTATTAGAAAATAATCCAACACATTTTCCATAGTAATGATTATTAATATTTGTTCTATTATTAGATATATTAATAAATCCTTTGGAATATCCATATGAAGCAGAAGATTAAAATTGGCACCTGGATTTTATAAATATTCTGTGATATTAAATACTTCAGTCTGAGCAAAATATGTTTAAGAAATCTATTACAAAGTAATTCACTTCTTTTTCCGATTCTTCCTGTTACAGATGATTACTGTGAATGCTTCCTTGTTTCCTAGTTCTGTGACCAACTCATTAATTGCAGTTGGAAATGATGGACTTCAGGAAAGAGACAGAATGGTCCGAGCGTGCATTGCCATTATCTGTGAACTAGGTCAGAATTTTCTTCAAGTAATAAAAATGTAATATTTTAGAAAGAATATATAACATCGTTAATTTTTTTAATACATGAATTCTTTAGTTATTGGTACAAAAATATGAAAATTAGTACATTTCTGAAAGGGAAGTAGAGGACTTGTTGTTTAACAGATAATTTCAAAGTGATACTAAAATTCTGTAAGTTTTAAAGTTTTATTTATTGTGAAATTTAGTATAGGAATTGTCTAAATTCCAGTAATTATAAGAAAATCTTATAAGTCTGGCTCTCTGACATTAATCACACTATATCTTATGTGGGTTAAAAACAATAAATAATCCACTATACATAAAAAAAGAATTCTAAATGCAAAAGGATCTAACAGTTAAATGGGGAAAAAACTAGGGGGAAAACCATGGTTGAATATTTATGTGATCATTGGGAAGAAAAAGAGTTTTAAATTATCAGAAGAAACCACATAGGGACATCAACAGTTACAGATTTTACTGTGAGAAGTCAAGAAAACAAGCAGTGTTAGAACAAACAAATTAAAAAAAAACATGCAACAAATAAGTAACTTATCTATATGCAAATCAATGGGAAAAACAAATACAGTTGGCTCTTAATATTTATGGGTTCCACATCTGTGGATTCAACCAACCACAGATAGAAAATATTTGGAGGAAAAAAAATAACAATAAAAATAATACAAATTTGAAAATACAGTATAACAACTATTTACATTGTATTAGGTATTATAAATAATCTAGAGATGATTTAAAGTATATAGGAAGATGAGCATAGGTTATATGCAAATACAATGCCATTTTATTTAAGGGACTTGAGCATCTGAGGATTTTGGTGTCCATGGGAATCGTGGAACTGCTCCCCGTGGATATGGAGGGACAACTGTAATTCTCAAAGGCATGGCTAATCAGCATTTTAAAAGTTCAGCCTCACTTACGATTAAATAAATTTTAAATGACAAAAAAGATATTTTTTTCATCAACTAAAGTAAGAATGGTGTGAGTCACATTCCTTCTTGAGATAGTAAATAGTAACAAAAGTGCAAGCTAAAGAAATAGAAGAACCAAACCCTACCATTATGCTCAATATTTTTAAATCCATTGAAGATTTAATGGATTTAAAAGTACTATGCATAATACCTGTTAATATAGAAACAAAGAAAGAAATGTGATTAAGGAAGTTTAGAAAAATAATAAAAAATTGACTGTGTGCCTATGTATGAGATGTCTGGAAAGCTATAACCAGAGTTAACTTCTAATCATAAGATGCTTTTATATAGTTAAGCAAAAAATGAGTGAGTGAACCAGTATACACAGATGTTTGGAAAATGCAAAGGTCAAAAAATTTTAAAAATGAGGAAGAGAAATAATAGGAATATATTAAGTTATGAGATTTTTAAATATATTAATATAGTTGGAAACTTATTGAAATGAATGGATTTTCAGGATAAATTTTGATTTCCTGTTACTCACAAAGTAGAAAACATGATAGATCAAAAATTATAGAAGTATTTGAAAATATCAGTGAAATAATTGCCTCCAAAAAGACTCATCCAGGTAGTTTTGTTTTTAAAAGATAAAGAACAGGTAATTCTTATGTAATGTAATCTGATTTAGGGACATGTTCAAAATTTATGGAACTGTACAATTGAGATCGTGCATTTTACTATATGTAATTACACCTCATTTTAGAAAATGTAAGAGAAGAAACTTAATTCTAAAATTCACCTAGAAGAATAAACAATAAAGAACCAAACATAAAAACATTTTTGAAAAAGAATAAATGGAGGAGAAAGGAAAGATTTTCTCTCATTTATTTTATTTTTTTTACATTAGCCTAGAAAAATGGAAAAGAATCAAGAGTTGCTGACCCTGATATACAGAAAGCTTTAGTATATTATAAAGTAAAAAAATCAGTTTGGGAAGCATGTTGGATTAAGTGATTAAACATTTGGGGAAAAATGTATTTATCATCCTAACAAAACTCAACTTTTGATAGAAAACTGAACGTGTAAACCATGAACATGTTTAAAACGTTGCACGCACATGTGCACACATATAAAGATTTCTGGGTAGTAAGAGAGGAATTCCTGAGCTTAAAGTTACTAAAAAGTCTGTGTGTGTTTCCTAAAAATAAAGATAGGGAAATGAAATACATCATTTTAAATAAAATCTGAAGTTAAATTACAGATGAAATAAAAGATTTGAAACAGATAAAGGGCAAATGCCCCCACTTTATAAAGAGCTCCCTGTTGTTGATAGGGAAGAAAAACCATTTTAGTAAAGTATGGACAAAGGATATATAAAAAGACAATCCAAAGACATTTTAAAAATCAGGTGTGGGGAAGTATATTCAGTGACTATGTCAAGTTTTTCTCTTTTATTTTAGCACTTCAGAATCCAGAGGTGGTGGCCCTTCGAGGTGGACTAAATACCATCTTGAAAAATGTGATCGATTGCCAATTAAGTCGAATAAATGAGGCCCTCATTACTACAATTTTGCACCTCCTTAATCATCCAAAGACCCGGCAGTATGTGCGAGCTGATGTAGAGTTAGAGGTAGGAACTTTAATATTCTTTTATAGTTTTAAAATATAATTTTAAATGCATACTGTGACTCTGAAATTTTGAAGTTTATAGATGCAGCACAACATCAGTTATCAAACTTAAATTAACCAAGATTGACTTATTCCCAGCAATATATAATAGCTCATTCAGTTCGGACTAAAATTAAAATACTATTCTGAAGAATATTTCATCAACATGCAAAGTAAAGTTTATTTTTATATTAACTATGAAAAGTTTGTTAAGCAAATTAGAGTAGAAGTAAGGTTATATAAAACATTTACCTACTAAGAAGACCATTTGTTTTCAAGGACTTTGGTACATTAATTATGTATGAATAGCTCCTTCCAGTTATACACTGTTTATTCATTAAACCATACTGAGATTCTCTGAACTTGGAAGTACTTTGTTAGCAACTAGTTATATCTACTTGAAAGTATATGCATTTTTTTAATATTCTACATTTTAAATTTTTTACTAATTCAGATAGTGTTTATTACAGTTAAAGTACTAAGGCTATTGTATACTCTTTTTTGTAAGAAGGTATGTGGTAGAGGTTGTTTATTTGTATGAATGAACTACATTATTGTCCATGGAGAAGTAAATTTAAATCAAGGATTGATTTATTTATATTTGAGTGTGAAATTATGCAAGGTATAAAAGATTTATTGTCCCCTAATTTGTCTTTCTAAATTGTTTTATGAAACTTTTCTTCAATGTTCTGTTTTTATTAGGACTATTTTTAAAATAGATTAATTTTATAGATTATAAAATTGACATTAGCCTATATCATTAACAAATGTAAGTACAGTATACTTCTTAATAAGTGATTTCTAATACATTATTCATAGGAATCCTATGGGAATAAACTGGCATTGCTATTTTATGTGTTTAGCTTTAATTTTTTTCTTTATCAAGTAGAAAACTATGATTTTAAAATTGGAGAGGTAATTATGATAAAAGATAATATATAGGCTCTTTTTCATTCCTATTATAGTACAGCAGATTAGCAAAGCCTTTATATAAGTGAAAAAAACTTCAAACACAGGAAAACCAGTCTAAAGTCTTAAATATTTAATATTAATTAATATTATTAAATAATAAGATTAAAGTCTTACTAAATTTGCATTGTAGTCTCATTTAACTCAGGTGATCATTAGGAGAAAGTGATTAGTCCCCTTGATCTATCTATCTAGCAGAGGAAAGAATGAACCGTCTCTGATAGAAAATAACATCACTTGGAGCCTTTTATGAAATACACAATGCCTGGAATTCAGTAAAAAATTTCTAGTCATGCAAAAAGACATGACCATATAATTGAAAATCCAAAAGAAAAAAACATCCCATAGAAACATGTTTTAAAAGGTAATTCAGATAGGGAAAAAAGACTTTAAAACAACAATGATTAATTTGCTCAGGAAGAAGAAAGTAGATGAAATAATGGAGAATTTCACCATACAATTGGATATATGAGAAGAATCACATGGAAATTCTATTCCTGTAAAATATAATACCTAGAATTCAGAACTCAGTGAAATTAAAAATTCAATTTGAGCAGAAGATATTGTTAGTAAACTTGAAGAAAAGTCAATAAAAATATCCAGAGTAAAATAAAAATAATTTTAATTCACAGAGAGAAAAAAGAAAGGAAATAAATAGAACAGAGCCAAGGGATGAAACATAACTCTAGACTTTAGAAAGGAGAGAGAAAATTGGCAGAAGCAAAGATCCAAAGAGACAGTGGCCAAAACTTTGTTTATAAAATTGATGAAGCTTCATGCTTACAAAGCTCAAAAAACTCCAAATAAGATAATACAAAGAAAAAAACATGTAGGCACATCATGGTGAAATTGTTGAAAGCCAAGACAATTAAAAATATTAAAAGTAGCTTAAGGAAAGACATTACTTTCAAAGTCCGAGAGATGATTTCCCTGGAATCATGGAAACTGGAGACCGAAGAATAACATTTTTTAAAGTGCTGAAAGAAACTAACTGCCATCCTAACCTAGAGAAAATATTAATATCTTTCAAAAACAAAAGTAAGCCAGGCAAGGTGGCTCATGCCTGTAATCCCAGTACTTTGGGAGGCTGAGCTGCGCATGTTGGTGCACGCCTGTTGTCCTGGCTCCATGGGAGGTTGAGTCAGGAGGATCACAAGAGCCCAGGACTTGGGTGACAGAGGGAGATCCTGTCTCTAAGATAGATAAATAGGCAGACAAATAACAAAAGTTAAAAGATTTTTTAAGATTAAAGAATTTTTAAATTTATGAGGAATTTAAAAGAAACATTGCTCTTTCTTGGGTTGCTTGCTTTTTTGTCATGAGGACTCCAAAGCAGCCCAAGGTGAGGCACACATGGGGAGGAACTGAGCCCTCTTGCCAACAATCAGCATCTTGTGAATAAAACATCTTGAAGCAGATCCTCCAGCTCCCGTCAAGCCTTCAGATGACTCCAGCCTTGGCCAACATTTTGACTACAATCCCTGGTTATGACCCTGAGCCATAACCATCTAGCCAAGCCTCTCCTAGATTCTTGACTCATCAAAGCTGTGTGAGATAATAAATATTTTTTGTTGTTTAAAAAAAGAGACATAAAGAAAAGCTAAAGGGAATCCTTAGTTAAAAGGAAAATGATCTAAGAGAAACAAACAAATGTGAGAAGGAATGAAGAACACCAGAAAAGGTACATATATAACAAAATATAAGAGAATACTGACTGATAAAAGCAATTACTAATCTCATATATTTTAACTATTTAGAATTAAAATTCATATCCATAATAATGCAATAGGCAAGATAGGAAGGTTAATGAGATATAGTAGTTTTAAAGTAATGAGTGAATTTAGCGAGGTTTCTAGATACAAGGATAATACATAAAAACAACTCGGATTTTCTTTATACTAGCAACAAAAGTAGAATGTAATTCATAAGACAATTTAAATAATTTTCAAAAATTAATTTGTAAGTATTAGAAGCTAGGATGGTTATCTTGGGATAGGTAGTGGCTGTGACTACAAAGGGATATTAGGAGGGCTTTGAGGATGCTGGTAATCTTTATCTGGTGATGCTAGTTACATAAGTATGCTTAGTTTGAGAAAAATCCATCAAACTTCTCATTCATGATTTGTCCCTGCTATAGATATATGTTATAACTTAAATTTATGAGTTCAGAAATGCAATTTGTACATTTAAAAAAAAATCACCCAACATATTCCTTGATGAGTTTGAAGAAATAAGTCTCTTAAGCAGTAAACCCAATCAAAATAGAGAGAATGGAATTGATTTTAGTTTATTAGGAAGAATGTATTTTATAATCAAGATTCTTTTCTTTTTCTTTTTCTTTTTTTTTTTAATTAGCGAATTTTAGCACCCTATACCGATTTTCACTACAGACATAGTCCAGATACAGCTGAAGGACAGCTCAAGTAAGTACCATTGGTGTGTGTGTGTTTAAATATTAAAGCTTTTAGGTTTGCCCGATTGCATGTAGTACCAGAAAAATGTGAATTTGAGTAAATTTCCTATTTTATAGAATTATGTTGCTTTTCTTTCATAATTTACTGTGGTTTAAAGAGTTGAAAGCTTTGAAAAATTTAAAGACTAATTTGTTATTTCAACAAATAAAGTTAAGAGACTGAAAAAATGAAATAACAGTAGGGAATAGAATGAAGAGTCGCCTTAACAAATTGAGTCAGCAGAATAATGTAATATGTAGAATTTTGAGAGTAAGGTTAATACGGAAATAAAGGGAGTAAAGATTATTTTCTAGAAGTGAAGCAGTGTAATTTTCAGAGTCTTTTTGTAGAGAAAAGCACATGTTCACTAGGTATTCAGAGATGACTATAATTAAAATGATTTAGGGATCAAATGTACTGTCTATGAAGATTTTGCAAAGTTTTTCTAGTAGGGTTTTTGGATTGTAAACATACTTATTATGATGATATGTTTTAAAATTCCTCACTAAGCTTTGAAACATTGTTGAAGAAGGGAATGTTTTTATTTTCATTTTTCTCCTGAATTAAAAATAGTGGTTTCATATCTTCGATCACATCCATCACTGTGGACTCATTATCACACCTTAACCTATGACCTGAGTTAAGAAATCAGAGTAGATATCTTCTATTAAAGACGTCTCAGACTTACTCCTGCTAACTCTAGTCATGAATTGGAATTCTTAAGCCCTTTTCTTTGCTTCTGATGAGATATGGACATTGTCTTTATTGATGGAAAATATGAGAATGTTGTCTCTTACTGCATAACAAATGACTACAAATAGTGGTTTAAAACAGCACTAGTTTATTAGCTCACAGTTTGGTAGGTCAGAAGTCTGGTTCAGCTCTTATCTGGAGGCTCTAGTAAAGAATCCCTTTCCTAGCTCATTCATGTTGTTGGCAAAATTCTGTTCCTTGCAGTTATACACTGAGGTCCCTTTTTCCTTGATGGCTGTCAGCTAGGACCTACTTTCACCTACCAGAGGCCTCTCACGTTCCTTGGCATATGGCTTCCTCCATCTGCAAAGACAACAATGCTTGAATCCTTCTAGTGCTTTGAATTTCTCTTTCTCTTCAGTCACCAGCTAGAGAAGCTCTCCAGTTAGATCAAGCCTGCCATGTGATCTCCCTATCTTATGCTCTGCTAGACTATATAACATAAATGTAGTCACAGTCATGATAGTGATATCTTATCATATTCACAGGATCCAGAGATCAGAACATGGAATCTTGGGGTGGAGCCATTTTTAGAATTCTGCATACCGTGATGAACAAGAGATGAACCTAGATATTTTTTAGCTTTGGGGGGTGGGATGGGGACATTCTACCAAAATCCTTCCTTTCCTATTTGATTCTGTACTTTAAGTTTCTGGAGTATGAGCAGATAATTAATAGGTGCAGGCCAGATAAGGGTGCATTATAACCAGGGAAGGGAAATGGGTAATTTAAAAAATATTACAAGTTTATCTAACAGGTTAGAGATGGATTTCCAGGCAATGAATATAGTATGTCACCAACATTTTGAAGAGAAGGAGCACTGAGAGTTTAATCACACAGGTGTCTGGTTCTCCCTTCTTCCACCCTCCCCCCCCCATTTTAATTACCGTTATATTCTCATTTTGACTGGTGCTACAGAGCTTAGTCTTTTTCTTTTAGCTTTTCATTGTTTTGTAGACTATCTGATTGCTTACTACTATCTGATTTGATTTTCTGTCATTGCTTGTTACTCTTTCTACTCTTTTTTGTTCCCAGTTCTCTGAATTTCTCTATGCTCACAACCATTAAGAATTTAACTAGGGAAGAAAAAAAAGATGGCACAGGAAAAAATGAACAATCGGCAGGGTACAGATGGTAGTTGGAATAGCATAATAAAGAGTTATAAGATTGCCGTTAAGTGTTGAAACTGGCCATAAGGCAACCATGAAAAATGTTTAACAAATATAAATAGTTCTATTGCTTAATTCATTGTCATAACAACTGTATAGAAAAGAACAATAGAGACACACACATAATTGTCAAAGAAGAAAGTAGCTGGTAATGTTAATATCTAGTTTTTTTGATAACATTTCAGTGACTATATATATAGGTTGTTGAACTTGCTTGTTGGAAATGCTCAAATAAGTTTGGGACTCGGATTTTGAAGTAAAGAGAATGCATGTGATAAAATTAAGAAGTTCGTATGGTAATTTTCTTTGCTAAGGGGCAGCCATGCACCACAGATGCTTATTAAGCAGAGTAGTGTTCTCTCTAATGCTTAATTAAAACTCATTTGAGAATAGTTTCAGAAATAGCAGGGAACATAGAACTAAATGGAAAAGCAGAATTTATAATTTATTTTAAACCATTTTGTTATTTTAAACCACATTTTAAACCATTCTGAAAAGCAGAATTTATAATTTATTTTAAACCAATTTTAAACTGGGGGTCAGTTTATAGTTGGGTAATTTGTTTTGGGGTAGATCTAATCTTTAACATCTTATTTTAATTTCATGTGTAAATATTTAAGCATTAACTAATGGTAACTCTTAGTATGATACAATAGCAGGAAAAACTCATTTTATTTTTAATATTTTATTTCTTTGATGTCTCCCCATCCCTCAACAGAGAAGACAGGGAAGCACGGTTTCTAGCCAGTAAAATGGGAATCATAGCAACATTCCGGTCATGGGCAGGTAGGTTACTCTATGTTTCTTTATTACATCCAAGAAGAAAAACTTGGCTTTTTTCAAATGTTAAATTATTATTGCAGCATTTAATTTAGATGTTATTCTAGTCTTACTTCATATGTTATTATTAGAACCAAAGGAATTTGTATAAAATTATTAAAATATAATGAAGATTTGTAATAGTTAATAGGAAACAGCTAGTATTATATTCAGTGTACACATGTTTAGTAACTATTTGCAAGTCATTGTTTTAATGATTACCTGGACAGTTCAAAAGAATTAAGCATAATCTATACCAAAAAAGCCTATAAAACTTGAGTATTAGCTGTATATGAAACTAAAGTTTATTACTTAAAAGTACAGTGTAATGTCATAAATACCTAATAAGCAAGATAGGCCATTAGTAGTCCCAAATTTCTTGAGAATATGCATGTTTTATTTTTCTGTGGAATAAAAAGCAAATATTTTTCTTAAAATAATACCACTAGATGTGTTATTTTATACTAATGATTACATTATTCCTCCTTGGTTTTAAGGAATAATTGAAGGGCTAGCATGGAAAGGAATGTAGTAATAAGCAGAACAAATTTACCTAAACATTTCTGTGTACCTAGGTAACCCTAACTTACAAATACCTTTTCCATACAAATACCCCAGCCATAGACTTGGCCCTTAGCCAATGTATTTCCAGGGAATTCTTCTGTCCTCTTAGAACCTTGGGGGAAAAAAAGCCCTGCCTTGCTATACCTCCTAACTGCCTCTTTTCCTTATACTCACAGACAACCACAAGATTCTATGAGGACCCAACAGTCACATGTACTGTTTTTATACTTCCTCACCCCCTTCCGTAGTACAATTTCAACATAGAAACCAACTCAGTCCTCCTGCCAAGCTTAACCATCACTGCCCTCACTCCAAAATGCAGAGTAACTTTGTTATTAGTAGTTACAATCATCATTTTTTACCATCCCTCAGCTTCCTTGTCATTAAAGCAGTTTCTATCTTATCAAAAAAATTAATTCTGTCCTGCTTTAACCGCCAGTGCCGCCTAGCTACTCTCCCCTCATTCTTCCTACTTCCAGACTCTACTCTCCCTGTCGCTGTCCTGCCGGTCTCTTTCCTTACTGCTCTTAAACATTTTTTTCCCTGTGCTTCGGTTTTTTTCTGAAGCCCTTATATACTGATCCATCAGTAGAAACTTAGAAGGTTGGAAGTCTTCTACCCTCCTATTGAAGTAGGAAGAGAAATATCAGCATTACAAGTTAGAACCTTGAAAGCATTTTTCTCACAGAAATAATTTCATAAATAGTATTAATATTTAGATTCTGTACTATTTATAAGTTAAATAAACTTTTGTGTATTTATACCTTATTTCTGTGATGTATTTAAAATTCCAAATAACAGATTATCAAATGACCGTTTAAAACACAATTTCTTTATGAGTTGCAATAGCCTATTTTCCATATTAGTGCAGAGTATGATCTGTAGATCCTATGTCTTAATCTGTAATCTCTCAAACTACTAACAGACATCAAAGTTTGAGAAATACCATTTGATAATTTAAGCAAATAAGTCTACTTCTTACATTTTAATTTGAATTTTGATCCTAAATTCAAAGAGGACATATAGATTATTCGTGTGTGTGTGTGTGTGTGTGTGTGTATGCTTACAAGAAGTAACAGGGAACTTCAGAGTTCTATATGACTTTTTAAAAAATATTTTCCCTAACATTTTATTAAAAAATTTGAAACATACAGAGAATTTTTAAAAAATTATGCCATGAATACCTATATACTCCTGTCACCTAGATTTTACTATTTTTTTATTACGTATCTGTCCATCCCTCTGTGTGTGCGTCAGTTGACCTTTGTTATTCTGTATCTCAAAAGAAGTTGCAGACATTAGTACTCATCACTCCTGAACACTTCAGCATGCACATTATTAATTAGAACTCAATATTTGTTTACAGTCCTGGTTTATTTGTTTTTGGTTTTGTTTCTGGGGGAGAGGTTTGAGGTAAAATTTACATACAGTGAAATGTATAGATCTTTAGTCTACCATTTGATGCATTTTGAAAAATGCATGCATCTGTGTAATTCAAACCCTTTCAAAATATAAAACATTATCATCACCTCAGGAAGTTTTCTTATACCCCTTCCTAGTGTCTGACACCACATCCTTAAGAAGCAACCACCATTCTGATTATTTTTATCATGGATTAGTTTTACCTGTTCTGAAACTTCATTTTAGTGGAATCATACTGTATATACACTTTTGTGTAAGGCTTTTTTCACTCAGTTTAGTGATTTTGAGATTCATTTTTGTTGTCTGTATCAGTAATGTGTTCCATTTTATTGCTGAGTAATATTTCATTGGATGACTACATCACAGTATTTTTAGCCATCCTCCTGTTAGTGAACATCTGACCTGTTTCTAGTTTTGACTATTCTAAATACTGCTATGAGCAATCTTGTACAAGCCTTTTTGTGGGCATGAGCTTTCATTTCTCTTGGGTAAATACCTACATGGAATTGCTGAGTCACAGGATGAAGGAATGTATGTTTATTTATTTATTTATTTATTTATTTATTTATTTATTTTTTTTTTTTTAATGGCAGAGGCAGGTTTAATGGTGTCACCTTGTCTGGTTAATGGGAATGTATGTTTAGTTTTGTAAGATACTGCCAAACATTTTCCCAAAATACCTGTACTATTTTATACTCCCATCATCAGTGTATGTGAGTTCCAGTTGTTGTGCATCTTTGTCAGCTTTTGGTGTTGTAAGTCTTTAATTGTAGCCATTCTAGTAGGTACATATTGGTCTCTCATTATTAATATAGTTTGTATTTCCCTGGTGATTAATGAAATTGAACACTTTGTGTTTTTGACTATTCACGTATCTGCTTTTGTGACATGATTTTAATGTTTAAAATTGTTTGACTTTATTCTGTAACTTAAAAATTGTGATTCCTATAATTTATTTGAAGTCTGTTACTTATACGCTTCTGTGCATTCAGTAAATTTTAGGATTGAACCTTTAAAAGATAACTGCCAAGCAAAGTTTTTCACTTTAGATTGAGGAGCATTAAAGAAAGGAGACAGACCATTTTCTTATTCTCTCCCATGTTCTTACTCCGAGAAAAAGCAGCATTTATCAGCCACCAGGACAGTGTCAGGCAGTCAGATTCATGAAGTGTTTGGATGTGAAATACAAATTAAAGAAGGGATTTAAATGATGAAATTATTATTAACTTCTAATAGTAGGAAACTACAGAGAATGCTTGAAATATACTTCACTTATGTAATATCACTTACAATAACCAAATAGTATAAGATAATAATATGATTTAGCTTAGAAAAATATCACTGATTTTATATTATCATACATTGCCATAGAAATTTTTTTGAAATTCAAGTCAGAATTATTTTTTTTATCCTCCATAGGTATTATTAATTTATGTAAACCTGGAAACTCGGGGATCCAGTCTCTAATTGGAGTACTTTGCATACCAAATATGGAAATAAGGGTAGGTCAAAGTTTGAATTGTCTCATTCCTAGACCTTTAACAGTGAGAATTAATTTTAAAAATAAAAGTTATTTCAGGTGATAACATTTTTCCTCATTAGTTGTTAATCTGTATCATATAGTATTTTTAAAATACATGAATAAGTATTTACTACTTAGTTAAGTCCCAAGTGTATGAATCCTTTAAAATACTGCTATTGTTAGGAACAAAGGCTGTATTAAAAGTTGAAAATAAGAACTCAGTTATGCATTATTCATTAAAACAGTACAAATAATACGGAAAGGGCATTCTCACTATAGAAGGTTCAAGCACTATAGAAATAAATTTAGCAAAAAGCAGATGCATTTATGCATCTGTGCTTTCTACCTTATGTTACGAGTTTTTATTTTGAAAATGTTTTTTGATTAAAAAGGAGTTGTTAATCATTTATATGTTCATTTATTAGATGTATTCCTAAATTAATGGTGTGTAAGAATTTGTGTTATACATCTAAAACAAATTGAATTTAGAGGAAAAAAGAATTAACCCTTCAAGTAAGAGTTAAGTTTAAGTTTCTCCTTAAATGTTTTTGTTTGTTTAAATTTTATTCCTTCCTTTTGCCCTTTCTTCTTTATATGACCCAAACTTGAAGTTGAAAAATACTGTTAGAAAATATTAGCCAGGTGTACCTTGTTTAAAATGTGAAATAAAAAGTTTTTAGATCATGGAATGAAAGGATATGATTATAAATGGAAAGATCTATAAGCAGAGCATGAAAGTTTGTAGTAATTCAGTTCTTATTCTGCAGGTGGGGAAAGAACATGATCTTTGTAGTCTGGCTGACTTGGGTTTGACTCCTGCTTTTATAATGTTTAGCTCCCTAACCTTGGGAAAATTACTTTTAATTTTTAAGTCTTTTTCTTCATGTGCACAATGGGGATAATGAAAGATGTATTGAAATAATTAAGCAATGTTTGCAGTAAGCATTCAGTAGTTATCCCTTCTCTAATATAGGCCTGATATATTAATGGTAGTTTTCCAAAATATAGTACAGTTATACATCAATTAACGACAGAGATATGTTCTGAGAAATGCACTGTTAGGTGATTTCATTGTGCTGTAAACATCCTAGAGTGCACTTACAAAAATTTAGATGGTATAGCCTACTATACACCTAGGCTGTATGGTATAGCCTATTTTTTCTATGCTACAAACCTGTATTGTATGTTACTGTACTGAATACTGTAGGCATTTATAACAGAGTGATATTTGTATATCTAAATATTCTAAACATAGAAAAGGTACAGTAAAAATATGGTATAAAAGATTAAAAAATGGTACACATGTATAGGGCACTTTACCATGTATGGAGCTTAACGGCTCTGGGTGAGTCAGTGAGTGACTGGTGAGTGAATGTGAAGGCCTTGGACATTACTGTACACTGCTGTAGGTTTTATAAACTTGTATACTTAAGCTATACCAAATTTATTAAAAAATTTTTCTTCAATAATAAACTTAGCTTACTATAACTTTTGTACTTCATAAACTTAAGTTTTAAAAACTTTTTGTTTCTTTTATGATAATACTTAGCTTAAAACACAAACATGCAACGGCTATACAAAAACAATTTCTTTATGTCCTTATTCTATAAGCTTTTTTCTATTTTTAAAATGTTTATTGTTACTTTTTAAACTTTTTGTTAAAAACCAAGACACAAACAACATTAGCCTAGGGCTACGCAGGGTCAGGCTCATTAGTATCACTGTCTTCCACTTCCCCATCTGGTCCCACTGGAAGGTCTTCAGGGGCAGTTAACATGCATGGAGCTGTCGTTTCCTATGGTAACAATGCCTTCTTCTGGCATACTTCCTGAAGGACCTAGCTGAGGCTGTTTTACAGTTAACTTTTTTCTTTGAAAATAAGTAGGAGTATACTCTAAAATAATGATGAAAGATACGGTAGTATAGTAAATGCATAAACCAGTAACACAGGCTCTTATTATCATTATCAAGTATTATGTACTATACATAATTGTATGTGCTCTACTTTTACACAACTGGCAGTGCAGTAGGTTTGCTTACACCAGTATCACCACAATCAAGTGAATAATATTTTTCACTACAATGCAGGAATTTTTCATCTCCGCTATGATGTATGGGACCACTGTCATACGTGGTTCATCATTGAACAAAACATCTTTATGCAGCGCATGACTGTAATTCTGTTTTTATCATTTTATTTATTCTGTGACTAGGACATTTAAAACAATCTTTAAAGATTTCATAAAAATAAAGGAACTATATTTGTTTGCTATTTTAGCGAGGTCTGCTTGAAGTGCTTTATGATATCTTTCGTCTTCCTCTACCTGTTGTGACTGAGGAGTTCATAGAAGCACTGCTCAGTGTAGGTAAGTATTGAAGTGTGTTTTTATCTAGTCATATATTGTAATTTTTAAAGTGACTTATCTAATGGAGACAAAATTCCTAAAAGGGGAAATGCTAAACTAAATATTGAACATCGTTTTATTTTCTTACTGCATCATTGTGGCATGAAATTAATAAAAACTTCAAATAAGTTCCTAAGACTAAGGAATTTTAATTTCTTCTTTGTCACTCTCTTACAAAAGAATCAAGGAAATGAATAGGGTGATGGGCCAACAAAGGAAGGGAGGAGACAGTAAGAAACTTGGGTAGTTCTCAAATTAGATTATCTAATTCTGATCTTATTTTAGCTACATGATTCCTATTCCCCAAATGAAGGAAGTTAGATCTGTGGACATTTACATAAATAGGTTTTTTTCTTATTCTTATTTAGCTCACTGCAGCCTCAAACTCCTGGGCTCAAACAATCCTCCCACCTCAGCCTCTGGTGTAGCTGGCACTACAGGTGTGCACCACCACGCCCAGCTATATAAATAGGTTTTATGTGTATGTTTTTGAGTGTATGGTTTTTTAAACAACGCTTTTTGAAGTTCTTTATAGCCTGGCTGGCTGATGGTACCACAATTATCTGAAGTGTTTCAGTGTTATCTAATCTTCTTTTAACTACCTAATTTTAATTATTTTAGATCCAGGAAGGTTCCAAGACAGTTGGAGACTTTCAGATGGCTTCGTAGCAGCTGAGGCAAAAACTATCCTTCCTCATCGTGCCAGATCCAGGTAGAGTTTAAATTTAAAAATGGTTCAAATTTATTACAATTACTATTTTTTTATGTTTGATTGCGTAATATATGAAGCATTACTTAAATTATTTCTGTGCTGTACCTATTTTCAGGCCAGACCTCATGGATAATTATTTGGCACTGATACTCTCTGCATTTATTCGTAATGGACTTTTAGAGGTAAGACTTATAAAACTTACTTTATTCTGTTTTCTCTAACAAAATTCTTTCAGAGTTAAAAACATATCTGATGCATAAATATGTACATCTACATTATTTTGTGACAATATTTTCTTTTTATTTTCAAAGGGTCTAGTTGAAGTGATAACGAACAGTGATGACCATATCTCAGTTAGAGCTACTATCCTTTTAGGAGAGCTTTTACATATGGTAAGTTTAACAACTTCTGATTATATGTTTCATACCTTTAATGTCTGAATTTAGAAAATATGTTGTTTTAATAGCATTGCTTTGTATTATCTCAAAAAATATATTTGCATTTTTTATGAATGTTTATCTTTGCATTACAAAAAGCCTTTGGTACCTGTATCCTGATATATAGGCTGGTTTTGTAAATGAAATACAAAACATACAAAGTACTCAATGTTGATTTTTACACTCACTTTTGATATTGATATTTTAGTCCTATAAATCTTAATTGATCTCAGAAAGACTTCCTACCCGAAAAGCAAGAAATTATAAAACTATAGCAACTACTTCATTCTGCTAGGAATGGAATTGATACATGGTAGTTAGTGCCTAATTTTAGAAAGCTTTGTCTAAATATAATTGTCTAGTTTGAACATGATAGCCTTCTCTATAAACTTATAGTTTGAGGTTTAGAGGATGGTAATCTTATTTTTTCTTTCTGTGCCATGATTTATGACATCAGTAACTTCTGGAAACTAGGAGCTAGGAAAGTGATCTGATCATTCTCTGCTCTTAGCAAATCAAGCAAGGGGGGAATTCTGATAGTTTGCAAGGTAGAAATTTATATGTCTAGGTCATCTGTTAGTTAGTAAAATGCTACATGGAAAACCATTTAAAACTCATTAAGAAAGACTTGACAATATGGCAAATCTTTTTATATTATGTTATGGCTTGATATTATTGGCAGGTATTTTTTGTTTTTGTTGTTTTTGTTTCCTCATCCTCTCCTTTCCTCCTCACCTTTATCCCCCACTTAGTAGCTGGGCTATGTGAGTGAGGTAAATAGAATTAAACAGACTTTAATATTAACTGCTTTTTTAATCAATGAATTATTTAGCCACTAAGTCTGTTCTTTTTTGGCCTGTCTGTGAAAGAATTAAA